>CABFWB010000165.1:90253-136209 GCA_902151455.1 Timema bartmani | reverse complement strand
GCATCAATCTGGTTCAAGTCGGTTCAGATATAGCAGGTGTAGTAATAGCTACGACTACATTAGTGTGAACTTGTCCTTCGACAGTGTAGATCAAGTATAGGTTGTGACAGGGCGTGCCTTGTGGCTGGTCAAGTTTTACCAAGTAGCTGCCAATTATAAGGAGGGGGAGTTACAGGCGATGTTGCCAAATCATATTACCAAAATCCCAACAGAAGGGATTAAAATTATATTATGAATTTCTGCTCAGATTTAAATCCAGTGTTCAAAGTATTTTAAAACAAAGGGGTTAAGGCCTCTTAACAAAGAAAATGAAAGTTTAGGCTATTTTAAATTGAGGTTAAATCTATATTCAAAATTATATTGATTTACCAAATTTCCTGACTCATAACTAAATATTGTTGCAAGCTAGTAATCTAATAGTTTTTTTTAACTATAAAGAGAAATAACTTTCCATACAACTTTATTATTATTATTATTATTACCGCTTCTTACTACCCGTTCGGGTTATACGATCTTACGCTAATGTGTAATGGTAGGGTGATTGTGAGGACATACAGTTTAACGTGGGATCCGAACCACTGTGGAGGCCTGGTATTCCACACATTCACAAGTTGTGATTAATACACGTCTTGTCAGAGGTGAAGGAAGAGTTTGGCAATCAGATAAATCTGTGCCGGGACCGAGGATTGAACCCCGGACACCTAGCACAGAAGTATGACACCTTACCCCTAGAGCACCAGATCACCTTCCATACTACTTGAAAGAATACTTTGAGAGCCCACTTGGGAAAAGCAGTAAAGCAACTAACACATAGATTACCTTAAAATCAAGAAACTAATATAAAAAACTCAAAAGTATTTTTTTTCAAAGTTAAAAAAATAAAAGCTACACTGTATTAAAAAAAACATAGAAATCCGGCTATTTGATTATTTTAGTCGCCAAAATCACTCTAAGAAAAATTAAGTTGGCAACACTGGTCTCAAGTCTCCACGTACCCTTACCAATATGGCGACCTATGTCGTACTTTTCCGCGCACGATAAGATAATAAAAGTCCACCCCGCATTAACAATACCTACTTACATGGAATTAATGGAACCAATCGAACGATTTCAATCAGAGTGGGTTTGTATGGAGTAACCTCCCGTTCTAGCTAAACATTACGATACCAGTGGTGACGTAATTTTTAATCACAATCTATATTGGGGGTACATTGGTACCAACAAACTAGTATAAAGCAATTTAAAATTTATCAATGTCAAAGTAACTTCATATCAGAGTTGAAACTTTTTCCCCATGCCTATGTAAATTAAATAGTATTTTGTATAGGTAAATTAAGCGGTGAAGCGCTGCCCCTTCACCCCACTCCTCTGTCCCAAAAGTTAGTGTAAGTCTTTAGTTAATCTATTGTTCCAACCTGTTCGTATAGTTCACTTCTGCTTTGGGAATGTGTGATACCAAAGATACGAATTCAGTATATCCTTTATTAATAAATAAATATATTATTATTTTTATTATTAGGTGGTGTTCTATCTTAGGACTTTCTTTAGTCAATGAACTTAGACCGCCAATGCGCCCTGTCCTCTGCCTCCTCCTTCAGCTCCCAAAGTTTTCTTCTTTCCTTCATTTCATCAAATATTTGAATCCTCCTCCTTCCTAAACTACTATTTCCCTCAACTTTTCCTTCTATGATGAGGTGTATAAGACAGTTCCTCCTAAGAATGTGTCCGATCCAGTTTTTTTTTTTTTTTAAGAATCGCATCCAAAATGGTTCTCTTCTCATGCATTCTTCTTAGGATTCCTTAATTTTGTCACCCTGTCTGTCCACATTATCTTCTCAAATGTATATCTATTTATTTTTTATGTTTATTCAGTGACGTAGCTAGGTGGTCCAGACCAACATCCCCCCAAGACTCTGATCACAGGCGTTAGCCCCCTGCATATGCTTGCAGCTTAAACTTATACAGAGTGTTCGGAAACTCATAGCCCAAACTGGACATTTAGTTTGTTTGTTTGAGCCAAAAGTAATACAAAATCCCTATAAACTTGCATTCAGCAAACTATGCTAATTAAATTAAATTTAAATTGTGTTCAAAGATTCTGCGCACAGCGCTGGGAGAGCAAAGCTGTGCAAGCATGCGTGCACAACAAGTTGCATGGGAATTATGCGCACAGCACTGCAAATGTAATAATGGCATGCACTTTCTGTGATGTAGGACCGTTAATGACGACCCTCAGAACGTATTCCCATTTCTAGACATAATGTTGTGTTGTTTACTATTGATTGTGATATGATCTGCTGTCATGCTCCAAGATGTTGAGGTATGCAGTGCTGCGCACCCAGCTCCTATACAACCTGTTGTACACGCATGCTTGCACAGCTTTGCTCTCCCAGCGCTGTACGCCGAAACTTTAAACACAATTTAATAGTATTATCATAGTTTGCTGGATGTAAGTGTATAGAGATTTTGTATTACTTATGGTTCAAACAAACGATATGTGCAGTTTGGGCTTTGAGTTTCCGAACACCCTGTATAGTTTCTTAAGCCTGTTCTTATTTAATTTTGAACTTTTACTTATGTTTTTTATGTGTTTTATATTCAATAAAGGTATCTTAGCTTGAAAATAATACAGTATGCTTGTTTGAGTTACGTGAGCCCTGCCCTTACATAATTTCAATGTGTAGGCCTACTTGCACTGGTTGCAGGGAGGGGAGGATATTTATACAATAGAGATGCTTGGGAGGGGGGAGGGGGGGTTGTAATATCAGGCAAATTTATGTTGGAAGCAGGAACTTTCCTCTATATGAAATCCTGGTTATGTCATATTATTCTTATGTTTGGAAGATATATTAGTAATTTTTAAATAATATTTTGAGTTTGTGGGATGCTAAATTTTGGAAACAATCATCTGTTAGCTATTAATTATTAATTTAAATTAAATTCGAAACTAAACTGTATCTTTTGAAAAAAAAAATTCAATCAATTTTTTATAGAAAGGAACATATTGAAGGTTGATGAATTTTAATAGAAATCGATTAGATATCTACATAAATAAATTAATGAAAATGCTTGTTATCAAATGCATTTAACAACAAGCTTTTTCATTAGTTTATTTGTGTATTTGATTAATATTTTATAAAATTTCATTAAACTGTACCTCCTCCAAAGTAGCCTTGAATAAAAGGAAAATAATGTATTTATGCATACAAATGACCGGGACGGAACAAACCATTTGATTGTATAACCCGTGATTCCATTATCTAAAATAATGTTTATGCAATAAACTTGAGATTCGACTCCCGAAGAATGACCTGTATAAAGTAGAACTCGGCCTTGAACGGAGAGATTTGTGTGGTGGCCTTGGTCCGACAAAACACCCACGCTTGGGGCAAGAGTGACACATATCTACAAGATGGCCGCTCAGATTAGACAATAATGTCTGTTGTTATACGCTACTCTCATTACGTCACTGTATATTCAGCCTGCAGCTACTTCAATCAAAGCCTTCATTAGTTGGCAACCAAATGTTAGAAAGTTAAGGCACCTGAAAACATTCAGGCGAATAAAATAATCCAAAGTACAAAGGTAAAAAAAAAACCAACAAAAAAACAGATCAGTGTCCATTACTACGCTGAAACGTTTCTATCATCAAAATAACGGCATACATTTTATGGGTTTTTTTTAAAGAGGAGATACATAGAATGTCATCACAAACACGTTACGTTTCTCTAGGCCAATTTGTTCCTCTTGAAATGTATGTGTGAATCGTTAATGTTCGTAGGAAGTTGCGCAAAGCTTCTGTTGGGGAAAGTTCAAACATATCAAAAGCAAAAAAAAAAAAAAAAGTTTAGTCAACACACGAACAATCCTTCCTAATCTAAATTAAAAATAAATTAGAAATGGGACACTCAAATTCTCTATTCCCTCAAATTATATGGTATTCGAGAGATTTGAGATCCGTAAAAGTCTCATAAAAGTATCTCTAATATAATTTATTAAGATTTGACTTCAAATAACAATTTTAAGCAATTGTTGGTAAAAAGAATTATGTATAATTGTGTAATTGGGAGGATATCAATATCACAAAAAGCAAGGACAAAATTGTATTAATATAATTCATTTACATTATAGACATTATAAACAAAATATCATTTATAACTTGTAAGTGGCAACAAGGGCTATTTTATTTTATTTTGTTTTAAATATTTTCATTTTAACTAAAACTATACCCGCTTCAGTGGTCACATGGTCTAAGGCGCTACTCTCGCAATAGACTAGACTGCTGATGGCGGGGATATTGTGGTTCATCGCGGTCGGATGTACTGAGGGCTGTTTTTCCTAAAAGGTTTCCCTCTATTTCCACGTAAATGCAGGTACATTTCCTCTAAATTCAGCCTTCCTCATTCCTATCCCATTAGCATAATTAGTACATAATAGTTTAGCCAAAATGGGTAGTAAAATGTGGTTATATTTATATATGTATATATATATTAAAATCGTACATTTTTAAAGATTCTATTTTGGATTCGAGATTCGAAAGGAAATTAAATATTCGGACTTGACCCATCTCTAAAAATAATGTTTTCTGGTTGAATAAATAGTAATCTCCGACGTTTAGGTTGTAGATACAACTACAGCCATCATCTTTGATGAGTAACGTTTCAACTTGTTTCATCACTCATCCCAGATGATGAATGTTATAACTGCACCCATAACGTCGGAAGTTATTTCTTCAAGCCCGAAAACATTGGTTTTAATCACGGCTAAGTGAACTATATTTTTCTTTTTAATTCCTAGATAGTTTCCCACTCTTGCGTCACGCAAATGATGGTATAGTTCCTCTAAAACACTACCTTCCTCAACCTTACTCCATCAGTATAACTAAATACGGGTAGTCCAGGCGGGTAGTAAGATAAAGTGTACAAAAAAAAGTGTGCGATTTGTGTGGGTTGTAACTCAAGTATCCATTACAATAAAGCGTGAATTAAAAATGATTAATTACCATTCAATAAAATAAAATAAATCACTAATTAAAAGATTAATCCCTAACCTAAATAAAACTAATATAAAAACTAGTTAAAAAAGAAAGCTCAATATACACAATGATATTCTAAATACTGTAAAATGACCTAATGTAATTTAATACCCACCTCTGAAATCACAAATCAATATTCTATTTTAACTAAGTAATTTATAAAATATTATAAATATAAAGAAACAAAATCACAATTTAAAATTAATAAATTTAATTTAATTTAATGATAACTCTTGGACTTTGAGCGCTTCCTCCCCATCAATATTGTGGCTGGGCAATGGCCGTGTTTAGTGCCTCCTCACACTTCCCCTCTTCAGCGTCTCCATACACTCAACGCCTACGCTCTGTTTACCCCTCCACAGACTTGACTTAAATCTAAGGCAAATTATTTCTAGTTTTCTATAAGTGGAGTTACGAGAATTCTTGAATTTGCGAGAAGATTTCTACGAGATATTTTTATGAACAAACCAAACAACTTAAACAATGGACAGTTTTAAAAACAAGAATGTGCACAGGTTTGTTTTGTCTCGAAATGGTTTCTCACTCTCCCTAAGAAAAAAAAACTTCTAAATTCTACCTTTCTCATCTCTACCCAATTAGTCTAATTAATGTGGGGTGAAAGTAAACGCGAGATTTTATATAAAACATTTTTGAATCAAAATAAATTATATTTTGCTTCGGTATGTACGTATAATTTAATTTTATATAATTATATATGGTTGTATCATTATTGTTCTTGAATATTTGTCATAGACATCGGTAATCTCGGGCATTTTTAATATTTAAAAGTTTACTTTCAAAGGTCAACATGCCCAAGACATATAATCAAGAGATATTGAGATTTTTGTGTGCCGAAAATTAAACTAAACTTATCTACTGGAACAATATTTTATTTATTTTGGCCAAAAATTGCTTTTTCTTATAAAAACGGTAAGAATTTGAACCTTAACTTGTATTTGATACCCCCTTCGCCCTCCACTCCCCCCTCCCCTCATCACCACAACAAAATATGTAGATGGCTCAGACGGATATTAAGAGGTGATGCAAACAAATAAAAATAAAAATCCTATGTTGCGGGTTGACAACATCGCAAAAAGTTAAGCTGTTGGATGAACAATATTTAGATGCACTTTAAACAGTTTTTTAATCATAGATGTTTCTAGCTTTTTGAGGGAGGGAGACAAGACCAACCTATTTTCCCATTAAATTAGAAAATTAATAACACGAATAATAAGAAAGTAGAATTAATTCTATTAATCATATAAAAAAGTTACCTAAGTCATGCATGGCTCCAAAAGTGAAATTTCAAATTTTTGAATAAAACTTTTCACTGTTTTGTTTACGGTACAAAGATCAGGGCCATATTTATATATGTGGAGACCCCGGGGGCTGTAAACTTGGAGGCCCCAACATTTTCCAATATTTTTATTTTTATTTTCAATGTTTCTACATTATAGTTTTTTCTTAGTAAAATTAACTTTTAAAGGCTCACGTCCATTACATTGCTTGGATAAGGAAATATGGTCATCACAGCAAATTAGATAGGTTTAAAACAAAAACTAGCCGTAGGCGATATTTTGTCATAAATAAATAAAAATGTATCTAGTCAGTTATAAATTGTTCTTTCAGATCTTACAATGACCCTAATCTATAAAACCAAAAGAGGTTTTTTGTTTTGCAACAGTTTGTGGTGGTCCTGGGCTGCCTCTTCTAAATCCGGATGTGACTAAGGGCCAGTTTCATAGTCAGATTTAGTACGCCTCAAGTGCAGCGCTATACTAAATACAAGACGTCACCTACCTGAAATTGAATGGAATGGGCCAGTTTCATATGCGAAACTGGGCCATTCCATTTTGGTCTAGGTAGGTGTCATCCTGTATTTGGTATCGACTCGCACTTTAGGCGTACTAAATATGACTATGAAACTGGCCCTAAGCGTGTCCCCTCTAATGACGCCCGGGTTTTTTAACCACAATTTCCTGAAAGAGACTAGAGCTTGATAGCCAGCAGTGAGCCCAGAGGGGTTGGATCCGGGCTCCTCGCTCAACTCACCACAGAGAAAGTTGTTTGGTCGACTCACCTTGAAGAAAATCCCCAGGTAGTAGCGTTTCTCTCCAAGCTTCAGAAGTGGCATAGTCCACCTTGCCGCCACACCGGATCCCTCGTCCACACAGTTCGTGCAGTCGCCTGGAAACAACAAATAGCAGCATTCATTTAACAAGGATTCGAACAGGGTTTCTAAAGTTTGACGCCTAGAAAGATTTTGGTAGTAAAAGAAACCTTTTAGAAAATACAAACATTTTTTCATTAGCGCAAAATGTACTTACTTCTCCAGGGAGAGAATATTAATAAGATTAAGTGGGTGACAGCATGAGTAATCAGCGAGATGTATATCATTAAAATAAAAAATATACTCTGGACTAGACTAAGACGCCTATCAAACGCCTTTTTTTTTCTACCCCTGAGACGACCCACCTCGGTGGCGTAGTTGGCTAACGCACTAGTGTCGTGTTGAGCTAGACTGCCCAGGATGGGGAGATCGAGGTTCCAATCTTGGTCGGGTGAACTGGGGGAGGTTTTCCCTAAATGGTTTTCCACTCTCCCTCCACGCAAATTCGGGTTCAATTCCGCTATATTCAACCTTACCAAATTCCTAACCCATTAGTGTAATTAGTACATAAGCGTATAACCCGAACGGATAGTAAGACGTGGTGCAAAATAAATAAAAAATACCCCCGAGACAATCCCTATTTTACTGACCTGGTATCCCAACGAAACATAAGTCCGAGAAAAAATTTAACTCCCTTTCAAAAGCCAGTTACAGTATGATTTTGATACAGAGAAACTTTTAAAATAAATACACTTTTTTTTTTTCAAAATTGGTTACATTTTATTATATTATTGTTTTTATAGGTTTTGATACTATCTAATAAAAGTGGCAGATACAAATCCTATGACTTGATGTATGAATACGTGAAAATAGATCTAATAGCTTTAATAACTGTTAGATAAAGGCCCTTTTTAAGGAAATAGGACTGTAAAAGACCAGTCTTTGTGTTGATACCAAGAATCTAAGTTTAGGCACATTAGTAAAGAATTTAATTTCATTTATTTGAGGTATTTATCGTGCACTTTCTGAATCGATTGATTGTAGTAGCACACGAAAATGTTTATGAGCAAGAACGAAAGGGCCTGCTAATTTTGCCGGGAAAGGTATTTTCAAATACCTTCCAGGATTTTTTTACATGCCATACATAACTGAGATGGGATGACGGCTTTGCTTCCCCTCCGAAGGAAGTTGTACTATGGATTTTTATCGCTCAAGAAAAACCCGATGACCCCGGCTGGGATTGAGTATGTTTTTATAGTAAGAATTGATAACCTGACATTCAGGAGGGATGGAATAACTTAATTGCACTAGAAAAATGTACATTGCTTTCTCATCTAGGCAATTATTATAGTTTGTGATAACAAATTAAAATTTGCGTTATCATTAAACTGCCCTATCATAGGTTTTCCTTAGAAGAACAAATGTTATTTTGATTCTCATATGAAACATTCTTCAGCTATGAAATTTGAACAAAATTGCAAAGCTATTTTTTTTTATTTTAAATTTTCAAAAATCATTCATTAGTTTAAATAATAAGTATTTTTTTTATAAAAAATGAGCATATATTCCTTATTTATCGGGTAAAACCCTCCATAGCAGGGCCGCGTCGAGAATAATTATTGTGTCTGGGCCACAGACAAGGTATATAGACCAGACACTCAAGACTTGCAGGAGGTTCGTTGTGCTCCTTGAGTCAGGTTGAGTCCTTGGGCACTGTGGAGTGCTAGTTGCAGTCCTCAGTGATAACATCACTTCTAAGTGAAACGACTCACTTTCAAATCGTTCGTTGAAAGGGTTTGCGGTCCGAACATAATAGTTCAGTTATTAGCTATCCCTCCCCCCAACTCACCTTTCTACCTCCTTTCAATGACCAAACCTTTTCAGACAAGCAACTAGGACGGTATTTGAAGATTGTTTATAACTAGACAATTTGCATACATTCACATAGGGGGAAAAAAGCACCATTGTATTCTATGTTTTCGCTATAATTGAGGGGTTTGTTTATAGGAAGGGGTTAGGGCCACTACCTGAGCCTAGCTTTGTGAAAGCCGATTTATTGACACTAGAAGACAATTTTTGTCTGTTCTTTAGTGAAACCATCGATAAAGGGAACTGTTTTTAAAACAGCCCACTTGATAGCGATGTTGTCACTTGGGACTGCACGTAGCGATCCTCGCGTTGAAGGACTCAAGCTTGCTTAATGAGCGGAGCCATTTTAACCTGGAGGCTGTGCGTCTGATGTATACCGTGTCTGTGGCCTGGAAGAAACTTAATTCTGGCGCCCATCTTCTATCACATAATGTATGTATGACTTTGAAAGGAAATTATTTCAATACAGCAAATTAAAGAATGTCAATATGTACGTAGTTTTTCTTGACGATTGCTATTAACATTTTTATGCAAGCTATATACAATTTAAAACATTTTGATCGGACAACTTTAATTTGATGTAGTTTTGTAACGTTGTTTGAGATTAATGATTTTACTTCGATTAAAATACATAAAATAAACTAATCGTTGCATTTTGAGAAAGTCTTGAGTTATTTAGGATATAGTAGACTTCGTTTACCCTGAAAGGTAGCAGTCTTACCTTGACAACTTACACTATGGCCCTATCTTATAGGCTACACCATAGTGGAACCAAGCAAAGTAAGCTTGCTACCTACAGGATAAATGGAATCAACATATTTAAAACATTAAAATCAAAAGCTTTTTTTTTAGTTTAGGGTGCTTTCTATTGAATTAATTTGTTGAATAAATGCACCTTAAACCAAAATCGATGCCCATGCAAACAAAGGTAGCCAGTCTCGTCTGGTTTGTCGGTGATGAGGAGGTTTGGATTCAAATTGCAGCGAAGTGTATCGAGTTTTTTTTAGTTTACTCCACGTGATTTTTCCCTCTCTCTCCCCCTCAACCCATTCAAATGCTCGCACTCTTGCTAAGAATCCTACCGTATTCATCCTTGCCCGCTTAGTGTAAATATTAAAGTGGCCTGCGCGGCTAATAAGACAAGAAGCAAGGGGGAAAAACCCACTCAAAATCACTTAACCCTTCTCAAGGCTCCTCTAACCCATCATGGCTGTCCTCAACATTACAAAAATGTCAATTCAAACAAAATATAGGCTTTTCCAATCTCGACAAATTTATACTTATAGTAATTAATATTATATCGTTTATTAATTTTCCATTGAGTATTTTAAAAGCATCAATTTTAATAATTTTTTTTGGCACTGTGTCTTACTACCCATAAGGGTTATACGCATATTTATTAATTACGCTAATGTGTTAGGGATGAATAAGGCTAAATATTGAGGAAGTGTATCCACATTAGCGTGGAAGGGGAGTGGAAAACCATTTAGTAAAAGCTAACCTCAGTACCTCCAGCATGGATTCAAACCCAGATCTCCCCGCAATCGATAGTCCCAGTTTATTGCGAGAGTAACACCTTGTAGACCACGCGACCACAGAAGCGGGTATAGCGTGAAATACACCTTACAATTTAAGTCTAAATGGTTGGAGGAGTCGTGAAATTGAAATGACTGTGATGAAAGTATTTCATTTCCTTTGAACCAGAAAGATCAATGCGGCTTATATATATATATATATATATATATAAAAACATCAAAAAGTGGAAGATCAGGAGGTTTGAAAGTGTCGAATCACGACACTTTTGTCGGGCATCGCCGACGAATGGATGCCACAAAGAACTGTGACCGATCGTTTGCTTGCCTGGAAAACAATCGCTTACAGATGTCACACCGTTTCTTGTTTCCGTAGCAAAAAAAAAACAAAAACAAAAAAACACATCGACGTTATGCCCTATACACATGGGCTGTATTTTCAAACTTAGATCTACGGGCTTAGTTAGACAGGGGGAGTCGGGGGTGACACGTCCCCCTCCAATAAGCTGCTCAAATGGGACAATCTTTGTACCGTATGATAAAATGCGAATTGTTTCACTCAGAAAACTTAATATATACGTTTAGAGCAATGAATAAATAAGTAATTAAAGTCAAGTTTGTACTATTTCGCGATGCCTAGGAGAGAGTAAGTATTGTGATCTTAAAAAAAATTGTATGAATGTCAAAGTTTCATGACTCCCTGAATGTGAAAAAATATTTTCGCAATGCCATCTGCCTTTTACTCGATTGAGTCGAAAACCTTTTTTTACCAAGCAGGATAAAATTTATTATCTAGCGCTTTAATAAGGTTTCTTATGGTTTATTATATGGAACTATCAATCCAACCCTAAAATTAAGGGTAGTTTACTTTTGAGTGAAAATGGAAAAAAAAGAGGATCTAACAATTTTGATTAAAATTCGTATATAGGCACATTGAAACATTACAAACTTTTATTTCACAGCAAAAAAAAACAACATACACACGTGTGTATTTAGCTCCAGGGTCGTCGTTAGTGGAGGTCACTATGGGGGACGACTCCTCCACCCCCAATAATATGCTCAAAAGGAACATTAAAGTATATAATTAATTTTAGAACCAATTTCGATATTTTATAGGTAACTACAGTAAGAACACAGTAAGAAGAGCCTCTTAAACATATTTTGTTTCTGCCAACATTGATAGAATTTGACTATATTATTAGTAACCGACCACGTGGTGTAGTGGTTAATGCACCTGGTTACGAGTCTAGGGGGTCCTGGGTTCAATTAGCTTCTGGTACCTTGGGGTAATCCCCCATTCGGTTAAAATACCCAACGGTCATCAGAGTTTGGTTAATTAGGCTTAGGTAAATTTTAAGTGTTTTCACTGGTTCTACAACATAATACTCACTATCATCATCATCTCATCGGGACATGGAAAGAGCCTCCATGGAAAGGATGTACGATTAGTAAATTCGGGCATTCCTTGGGCAACGGTACATTGATACTGGCTAATTTTTCCACAAGCTGGGCTACAATTATTGATGTAGCCCAGACGCGCAATATTTTTATTTTTTTAGTAGGCCTATTAGGTTATAGGTATTTATAATATGTGTCATAAGGTACCCCGTCAATGTTATGAACAAAAATATAAAAAGTAACGTATCGATAGACGTACATATAGAGGCGTCAGTCTTTTCTGGTATAGTCTACCGGTGAAGAGAGTTCCACTTTTACTTTCCACGAAAATGCTGTTACATTTACTGTAAGATAATAGATTTCTCAACATTGTTCTGTGGGTGTAGACAGAATGTTAGCTTGGACGGGTAGTAAGACGTGGAGCATGCAGGGCTCATTGAGCCGAAGCTAATATGTATTGCGTGTAGTATCAGCGTTGAGTAAAAGTCTTACTAAAAACTTTCAACTCACGACATTCAGTTTTTACTCGCGTCTATGACTTTGTGAATTTGAGGCGTGGATGGCAATTTAATCAGAAACAAATGGGGGTTTCGTTTTGGAATTAAAGTTTTTTGGTTGGACAGTCAGTAAGGAGTATTTTTGCTGTGGGTATTTTATTGGCTTTAAAAATAACCACCTATAAGAAAATAAGAACCGTTAAACAATTAAATTGGTTTTTTTCTGTTTGTTTTTTCACCGCGTCTTACTACCCGTTCGGTTTGTATGCAGAAATGCAATTATTATGCTAATGTGTTAGGGATTATGGGGTTGAATTTTTAGAGTAAGTTTGCCCACATTTGTGTAGAGAGAGAGAGAAAAGGGAAAATATCTAAGGAAAAACTACCCTCAGTACAAACAACAGGGATTCGAACCTTGATCTTCCTGTCATCGGCAGTCCAGTCTATTGTGAAAGTGATGCCTCAAGGGATTAGAGTTAGACCATTCGGTTACCGAAGAGGGTCGCATTAATTTATCTTATGTTACAAGGAAGAGGAAGGTGGAATTTTAGAGGAACTGTACCCAAATTTGCGTGAAGCGAGCGTGGTAGAACCATTTAGTAAAAAACCAACAACACTGCATTCGACTGGAATCCAAACCTTTACCTCTCCATCTAGGTAATACCAGACTTGGTAAGCTTGACATTCAGACCGTACGCACACCGATGAGCGTGATTAGTATGTTACCTACCTGCTTCAGTGGGTGAATGGTCTAAGGCGTCACTCTCACAACAGACTGGACTTACGAGAACGGGGAGACATGAGTTTGAATTCCGGTCAGTTGTAGTGAAGGGGAATTATTTTCCTAAATGGTTTTCCACTATATTTCCACGCAAATGCGTATATAGCTCCTCTAAATTCAACCCTCCTCGTCCCTAACATTGTTCTGTAGTTAGTGCATATGCAATAGCATTACACGGTGATAAAAACAAATTGGTTCAAATTGCGATCAACGGGAACGAGCGAATGCTCGATTATTTCTCCCGACTGGGTATGCATCCATCTCCTACATATCAGTACACCCGCTGAGCTTTAAGTGGTACACTCCCCGATACACTGAATGAAGACGGATGACCCCTTAGAGGGCCCCTACACGATTAGTCAGACTGTCAGTCCTAAGAATGACAGTCTGACTGTCAGTATGCATCAGTATTTACACCGAGACAGTAAACGTTCAGTCTTCGTGTCATTATTTTTATCAGTCTCAGCTCCTGCATGCAACGTGCTACAATATGGATGATAAGATAAAGGCGTGGGCAGTCTATGTTTGCTACTGAGACTGAAGTAAATACTGACGAGCGCGCACACACGGTCAGTATTACTGTCAGTCTCTCCTAACACTTTCAAGACTGATGGACTGAGACTGATATGATCAGAACATTCGTATCACATCAGTATTTTAGTCAGTCCATCCATCAGTCCATCAGTATTTCCCCTACATGATCAGTCAAACTGTCAGTGTTTATTATTACTTTATTAATACTGACAGTCTGACTGAACGTTTCAGGGGTCCTAATTAGCACTCACTATACGAGGGAGATATCTGACCTAGCGCCTAGTGGTGTTTTCCCAGCAACCCGCATTACTGCACATCAGGGATAATAAACATGCTTAGAGCACTGAGAAGTGTTGCAGACGTTTAGAAATCGCGGATTATTTAAGAAATGGCCTGATTTTTTTTTATTATTGCTTTCAGTAAAATGTAGGCGAAAGTTCGGACCACTTAAAACAGTTTAAATTCTAAGCTAATTTTTTTTTAGTATGTGATAGCTTGCATTAAACCCTATAAAACAATCACAAATTATTCTCTTAAAATTTTTTGTTGTGGCGCTATAAAACATAACTTTATTTGTTAGAACAAGGTTTTAAACTTTTCACTTTAGTTTCAGAAGTACAACATTTTTGCGTAAAATAATCATTGATTTAATAAAAAATAAATAAACTCAAAATTTAAACTTTTTAACCATGTTAAAAAATATCAAACCACTTCTTAAATAATGTTCTATTTCTAACGTTTGCAACGCGTCTCGACGATCTACTGTGTAGCGTCCAGCCACTGAATGAAAGTGTTCGAATTTAAATTAACTCAAAACCTTTCCAGCAATATTCACCTACAGGTAACTTCAGAGATCCTGTGGTAAGGTGTCCCACCTAATTACCCGTCCGGGCTATACACATTTTAATTACGATAATGAGTCAAGGTATGAGTAATGTAGAGTTTATTAGATATGTACCCACACTTGCGTGGAAAAAAAAGTGTGAAACCTTTTATGAAAAAAAACCCACTCACTACACCAAACTGAGATTCGCACCCTAGCCTCTTCGTCAACGATAAGAGATATTATATTAGCCCGACACTTGGTCCGCGTGCCCATTGATGCGGCATCGATGCAGCTATCAAAATGAGGCATTTCCTCACAAGACAAAAGTCTTTTTCCCCCCACATTTTCTTTACCACCCCGACCGGGCAGACCGCATTTAATTACAAAATAACCCGGCTCGGTGGCGTAGTTGGCTAACGCGCCAGTCGTGTTGAGCTAGACCACCAAGGATGGGGAGATCGAGGTTCGAATCTCGGTCGGGTGAACTGGGGGTGGTTTTTCCTACATGGTTTTCCACTCTCCCTCCAGTCAAATGCGGGTACACTTCCTAATCCCTCAAACAATATTTTAATTAGTACACAGGGGTATAACCCAAACAGGTAGTAAGACGCTGTACTAAAATAATGTATTATTTTCACTCTTTCCTATAGTTCTTTTTTAACTTAGTTTGTTAACAAATAAAATTTAATTAATTTGACCTACCACCCGTTTTCCAAAAATTGTGTCTGGATTATCAGGAATGTTGGACTATAGGGGCTCGCTCTGAGGGGGTTTTAAGTGTATATTTGGTTTTTGTCTAAGTTCTACTGTCGACGTGTTTCTATGTTCGGTTCGGGTGAATTATATTACATCAGCATGTGTTTTTTTTCGGGGGTCCAGTTTGACTAGTTACTGGCTATCTGTGGGCCGACACAAGCTCTCAAAGCCACCTCCAAGGTAATCCACATACGGATGATCCATATGGTATGTGTCTAGTCGCGCAAGAAAAACTAAAGCTAAACATTTTTTCGCACGTTAATCATTTCCAGCAATAAATATTACGGGCAACTGGTTCACCTCGAAAATTGACCCTCATAAAATATAACTAGTGTACACCACGCACCAGGTATCTGCAAACATAGATACTGTACACCTAGTACCAGGTATCTGCAAACATAGCTAATGTACACCACGCACCAGGTATCTGCAAACATAGCTACTTTACACCAAGTGCCAGGTATCTGCAAACATAGCTAATGTACACCAAGTGCCAGGTATCTGCAAACATAGCTAATGTACACCACGCGCCAGGTATCTGCAAACATAGCTAATGTACACCACGCACCAGGTATCTGCAAACATAGCTAGTGTGTATTGTACAGCGTGCACCAAATATCTGGAAGAGTTAGGTGACGCGATCATTGTCTGAGCACGCCTCAAACAAATGGTGAGCTTAAAAAACTTATTAGCACGCACCAGTACCAATCTAATACTGAATATAAGTAGCTTAGAATAAATTAACCTAAGTTAGTAGAGTGATAGTTTATTTTAATGAAAACTCCTGCATTCGTTTGAAGGTAATATGGAAAATCACTTTAGGGTTAGGGGCTGACAAAACACCCCCAGCGCAATTTTCCATTTGGGTCAGTAGCTCTTAATTATTGAGATGGGGCTGGGGTGACAAAAGAACCCATTTTCAGTTTAAATTATAGTATAAAATTATTTCGTACCAAATGAAAAATACAAATAATATGATCACGGAATTAATTAAACAAACTAAATATGCATTGCTCTAAATGTGTATTTTCAATTTTATGGACTAACCATTCAATGTTTCTTTTAAGATATTAACGAATGTCGCAGTTAAGTACATTATTGAGGGGTGATGTGTCCCCCTGAGTCCCCGCTAAATACACCCTAGGTGGAAGAGGTGAGGAATATATAATTCAGTAGAAATGTACTTGCATTTGCGCTAAGATAGAAAGTTGGAAGTGGTTCAGGGAAAAAAAACTCGTAAATTCTAATTACTATCAGCCTGAGTATTTACGTGCTCACCGAAAAACAAGAACAGAGAAGAAAGTGTAATTACGTGAAAAACTAAAAACAATCACAAGAATTCAGCCTCATGAACGTAGCCCGCTTGGTGTGACTTTAAATAACTTCAGCTTTCCTTTTTTAACGCGCGACAAAATCGGCTTAGCATACCCAGTCGAATTTAAAAACCAACCGACTCAGTCAGTGGACATGCGCCTACAAAGAGAGATACAAGCAGATAGCTGCAACTAATGTTGTAAAATGATCTGAAATCGTTCTTTAAATAGGAAGCGTGTGTGTTGTTCTTGTTTTGTGCTGTTTTGTTTTGATTTGTTTCAGAACACAATACAATAGTTTGAAAACATGAATCGTGATAATAATTTAAAATATTTTAGGGGCATAGGGGATAAAAGGAAGAAATCCACACTACACACATTTTACAGGACAATTTTTATACCTCAAGGACAAGGACCCCAGCAAATACTTTTATTTCTCAAACCTCATAAGAACCCTAAGAAACACTTGCATATCTCAAACCTAACAAGAAACCTAGGAAACACTTGTATATCTCAAACCTCACAAGAAACCTAGGAAACACTTGTATATCTCAAACCTCACAAGAAACCCAAGAAATATTTTTATATCTTCAAACCTCACAAGAAACCCAGGAAACACTTTTATATCTCAAACCTCACAAGAAACCCAGGAAACACTTTTATATCTCAAGCCTCACAAGAAACCTAGGAAACACTTGTATATCTCAAACCTCACAAGAAACCCAGGCAACACTTATTTCTCAAACCCCACAAGAAACCCAGGAAACACTTTTATATCTCAAACCTCAAAATAAACCCAGGAAACACTTTTATTTCTCAAACCCCATATGGACCCTGGAAAGACCCCCCTCAACCGTAATCTAAAGCGCATTAGAAAGGGCTCATGCTTGTCTAACATAGTTTCTGAAAGTGGAGTCCGTGAAATTGTCCAGGGAATCCGTGACATATCTTTACCATTTTTTTTGGATCTTATAAAAGTTTATATAAAAGGGTAAATAGGCATATGCTAAGCACAATGGATATGCCTTCCCATAATAAAGCCCGGTGAGAAAGTGAGGCCGAAAAGTGGGGGGTTGGCCATGCCCCTTGTGTTCACATTTTTGAGAAGAGAATTTGGGCATTAACTTTTATTTTAGTTTCATCGTTAGCCAACACAAATAACTTTCATAAAAAGTACTGAAACACTTAATGCCTTTTCCAACAACTAGTTTGCTCGAGCAAGCCTTTTCTGTTCTTTGTGGTACACAAAACGTGAAACTAAACCGTCCTAGTGTGGAATCCAATTTAAGGAGATTGTCACCAAAATGGATAAAGATTTCATTGACATTTTAAAGTCACACAAGCAGTTCCATTCGTCACATAAATTATCAGGGATTATAAAATTAATGTACAAACATAATACATATATTTTCTTTTCATTTTGATTGTTATTATGTTTACATTTATTTAAAAAAATATTATGGCTAAAAATGTACAAATATAATACTTAAATTTATTTTCATTTATATTGTAATTATTTAAAAACTATTATTATAAAATGAATTGTTATGACTAATTTATCACTATAATATACTATACATTTATTTTTATCAATTTTTAAAATTATGTATCCAACATCAAGGGGTCCGCGAATCAGCTGTTCTCTGGTTAGAGGGTTCACGTGACTAAGACATTTGAGAACCACTGGTCTAACAGGTGGCAGCACTAATTCAATTCGAGTTAAAGTTGGACTTTCCCACTTTTCCCCCTGTACCACAATAATATAATATAATCTGTTGGTAATCAGCTGTTCTAGTTTGTGTTGCAATGAATCATGGGCCTAGCTAAACACATTTCTGCTAGCGTGTGAATTGCTGCGTCATTCAAGCAGATTCTGCTTTCAATTTTCGACGAACGTGTGAATCAAGCTTGACATTCTCGGCCGGCTAAGCGTTTGTCAAGCAGGCACCGGAAATGGCCAACAGCTCAAAGTTGTTCGTGAAAGGAAGAATATATGTTGGTCCTTGGTATACTTATGATCAGCAGAGTGTGCAGGGTTGAAGAAGGTTTATAGGACGCTGGTACTAAGGGGGATCATTGGTACATTACCCCCCTCCACCCACCTATCTAACCTCTTACCTGGGGTGGGGGTGGGGGAGGCAAGTCTGAGGAAAAATTGGGCAACGATTTTATCATTATTCTCGTGACCAGTAACATTGTAAAAGCTTGATTGGTTTTAGCTTTAATTTGCTTGGCTTAATATGTTTTAATATTATACACACACGAGTCCGCCGATTTCTCAATACAAAAGGGGGTGGGGCTGAAACAATTAGACAATTAGTAACTAGAAAATTAACACTTTAATTGAAAACTAAATATTTACTAGCTAAATAAAATCAAACTACATACTACAACTTTTTCACCTTTTGAAGATAATGTCACTCAGGTGAGTTCCATCGGACGTCAGGTAAACCTCAGCACGTTGTCCATCACTTTCCTTAGCATAGATCGTCTAATTGTTTCCGTCCCACCCTGTATATTGTTTTATGTAGGAGAAAGGAAAATAAGTGTAGCTTCTTTATAAGCAAACCTTTAATTCAAACAAGTTCCAATGTTTTTATCAATCTAATTGTGACTTTATATTGAAACAAAACAATCAATTTTTAAAAAAGTAATAAATATCAGGTTGAAATAGTGATAACTGTACAATTTATTATGTTCATGAAATTTGTATCGTGTGTAGAAATCGCTTTTCTAAGTCTAAGACCGAGAATTTTTTAAAAAATTTTCTTCAGTCTTTTTTCAACTTTCTGATGTCCATGGATATATAAATTATATATATATATATATATATACACACACACACACATAACCTATTAAATAGTGGCTTAGGGGTAGTTGTGCTAAGTTATGTTCGCGTACTTTTTTTTCTATTCAACTTACCTTAGAATGGACATAGCGTAATTTTGTCCCGCCCCCCTCAGCTCGTAAAAAAAACTTTCTAGCGCCCCTTGGGGGGCGTCTACTAAATGTATTTACTGCCCTTGAACTGTAGCTTTTTTTGTTTCATTTTCTAACTCCGGTTCACCTCGTAGAGGTTTTGTAGACTGGTAACAAACCGCCAAGATGGCTATGAAGAGCAAGGGCTTCATGTACCGTTACCTGAAGAGAGGATGGTGGTCGGCCTTGCCTCTCAGGAAGGTCGCGAGAAAGATGAGACGAAGAGGAAATAAACTTTGACATTTTATTTATACCTTAAGAACTAGACGTTCCTGTCAAGCCGCATCTGAGAGGTATACCCTGATAATTTTGGTTGGAAAACCGTCCTTGAAGGCCTTATTTCGTCGGTCGAGGACAACTGGGTGCCGCCAACCGGGCGTCAAGATAGCTGTGTGCCAGTGTAAAAACGTAATGATTGTTTTTTACGTAAATTTCATTTTTGGAGTTTAAAAAAAAAAAACATAACATAGGAACCTTAATTTGTTTGTATTTATAAAGTTAGACTACTTGATATTTTAAAAGTAAAAAAATTAAACTAAAAAAACCTGAAAAATACCTAATCTAACCTAATTTTCGATTTTTTTTTACAGATTAAACACATATTTTTCTCTTTTTTTTTACAACCAAAACACACATTTTTAAGGCAGCGCCCAGGTGTCCGAATCCGTTATTTCGTAACAGAATTATATATTATAAGGGGTGCTCCAATATTATGTAAGCACCTGTTTGGCCATTTTGGGTGCCCTTCTTCGTCTATGTAAACAAAAATAAGCAAACGCTCACCCCCCTCCATCTTGATTACGTTATATTAAAATTAAAAATATATAAAGGTATATAAAAATAAATTTTAATTTACACGTAATTTAAATTATATAAAAAAAAGTATTATTAGTGAACATATACATTATTTTAGCTATGAAAACCTCTAGATCACTTTTAAACCGATGACCAAGGTCCTTGAATCCAAGTCTTGACTCTCCATCTGGGGTGGCTGGGTCACTGAGCCATTCCTGCCCGGCTCTCTCTGTCTTACATAAACATTGTTCTCACTCTCTCTCTCCTCCCTTTGCAGACAAACATAAGCAAAGATCGAATCCCATTACCCTCTTAAGGTGCTTACGTAATACTTGAACGCCCCCATAGTACAGTGGCGTCCAAATTGGGGCTCGCGGAATGTCTCGGGTGAGTTCACGATGCTTGTGGAGGTTATAGCTTTATGTGTAATTTTTTATAGTAACTAAAATGGTTACAGGAAGGTGAAAAATTCAAATATAAGATTAAGCGTTTAAAATGATAAAAACTGCCAAGCTACTGTTTAGGATCCTTTTTGGTCACTCCTCTGTAGAGCTGTAAGACAGAAAACTTTCAATTATATTTCTGTAAAATAATTTCAATTGATTAAATGGATAAAAATAATAGCAATAATAATTAATGGTAGTGATAGAAGTAGTAGTAGTAGTAGTAGTAGTAGTAGTAGTAGTAGTAGTAGTAGTAGTAGTAGTAGTAGTAGTAGTAGTAGTAAAGAAACACCTGCTTCGATGGACGCACTGTCTAACGTGCTACTCTCGCAATAAACTAGACTGCTGATAACAGGTAGATCGGAGTTCAATCCTGGTCGGGTGCACTAAGGCTGGTTTTCCCTAAACGTTTTCCCTCTTCTACCTTCACGCAAATAAAGCTACATTTACTCTAAATTCTGCCTACCCCACGAGAGAAATCATGCGAATAGCCCAGACGGGTAGTAAGGTTCAGTGAAAATATTAATTTGAAAATTAGGATTGCAGCGCTTGTTGTTTTATCACGGGGCCACGAAGGTCTCAAAGACAAACATTGGGATCTAACCCTGCTTAAAGTTGAAAACCATTGGCTTAGTAATATTTTGGTAGCATAAAAGGCTTTCTGGAACGTTTTTCCTTCTACCATTCTGGATGGTCTTTCATCTTACCAAAATACTACTGTACAGTAGGATTCTGGTACGAAATAAGGCCTCTCAGAACGAACTTCCTACTACCGTTATGTAAGGCTTTTTATCTTACCAAAATACTACTGTACAGTAGGATTCTGGTACGAAATAAGGCCTCTCAGAACGAACTTCCTACTACCGTTATGTAAGGCTTTTTATCTTACCAAAATACCACTATACAGTAGGATTCTGGTATGAAATAGGGCATACCAAAACGGGTTTCCTAGCAAAATTAGGGTATACAGTCCAATCTTCATTAGAAAAACCTTATCTGACACGTAGAAAAGTTATTAGATCTACTTTCACGTGTTCATACATTAATCATGTGATATTCAACTGTTGTTTTATGTTCGACACCTTAACTCGGTCGGTAGTCTGTTTGCCTACTGATCTAAGGGGCCCCAAATTCGATTCCCGGCGTGGCCGAAAAAAATTTATCATTGGTGAAAATGTGGATTTCCTCCTTTCACATTGCTGAATTAACGGCTGTGAGGACTGATTGTTGTGTTTGTTCTAGATTTAGTTGGTTTATAAGTCGCGTACTGATATAATCATTCGATTCAGAAAATGTACCCGAACTACTTTAATGATAAAAAATAACTATCACTTTTGATGGATATTATTAATACCTATAAAATAACACTAACTATATTGTAATATTGTGTATTGTTAGAGCATTGGCGTACTAAGCCAAAGGTCCCGGGTTCAATTCCCGTGTTCAGATGTCATTTTTCAATTTTCAGAATATTGTAAAATGTTACCGAAATAAATGTGTTTGTATTTAATAAAAAACCTTTACTATGAAAATTGGACTATAGATCTAGTCATCTAGTGGGTGTAAACTAATTAATCGTTTTAGCACCACGTTTTACCAATCGTTCATATTTACTAATAACGCTAATGTGTTAGGGTTGAGTAGGTTTGTGTTTAGCGTAGTCTTAAGTGTACCCACATTTGCGTGGAGGTCGAGTGTAAAACCACCCTCAGTAAGCCCGACCGGGATTCGAACCTATGATCACCCCGTCCAGTATATTGCAAGAGTGACTCCTCAGACCATTCGGTCACCGAAATGATTCGTAGAACAATTTGAAAATATATTATCATTAATTGGCGGTTCCTCCCGAAATAAGGTTGTCGTGAGTTTATGGGGGCAGACCTCACTGGTTGAGAAATACAGGTCCACCACGTGCTGGCATACTGCTCTTCAGGTGGTCGGGACTCGAACTAAAGGTCACACAGACAGAACTCACGTCATTACCGCTCTTATGTTGCCAGTCAAGGCTACAAGGTTTAGTTCTTCACAGCCTATACACGAATAGATTGTTTAGTGTAGACCCTCAACGAACAGTGCAATTATACAAATATAAGATCGCCCGGCGCCTCAGGGGAAAGAACCCACAAGGTAAGAATCTAACTGATGATCCTGACATTAATATTACCATTACGAAACAAATAATGTGCAACAAATACTCGGGACTCTCAATCACAGAAGTGGTTAAAAGCGAAGGTCGTTGGAATAAATTGTAATAAAGGAGTCTCGCATGACGTGCAATCGACTTGCTAGCTAAACCGCGCGGATTAGACGTCAGGCTCGCTTAGGCTTGGTTTGTCTGTGAAGAGGAGGTCGGGGTTCTAATCCTAAGATGATAATATTTCAGTAAGCTTTGGATCGTAGAGGCTTGTTGTTTACTAAGTTGGGGAAGAAGCTGAATTGGAGTAGGGGGCACCTAGAGCCTATTACCATAGATAACTTTTAAATTTAGTATAAAAATACTTCTTTCTAAATACATGATGAATATTATTTTTCTTTCAATAACAAAATGATTAGGAGTTTAACTATTGAACCTTTTAACAAAAATATTAATATTTTTTTAATGATAAAATCTCTCCTTAAAAAAATAATAGCATACCTTTAAAATCTTAACGACTTTTTCTATGTTCCTTTGAGTTGAATAAGGTTGAAAATCGCATGCCTTATACCAGTGTGGTCCAATTGGTAGCCCGCGGGCCAAATACAGCCCGCGCTCACTGAAAATGTGGCTATCACGATATTCTGGAGGAAAATTAAAGGGAAACTCTAGGTGGTAGATGTAAAATTGCTAATGATTCAAATATAAATATTTATTTTTAAAAGTCATGATTGCATTTTATCATGCATTCATATATTATATTATATTTATAATGCCCAGCTGTTCTGCAAAAGTGTATGTGTGTACATAGCTCATAAAGCATTTTTGGAAGATTAATAAAAAAAAATTGGCAATAAAATTTGAAAGATTTTACCAACAAAAAATACAACTTATACATTGGTATACCTCAGTTTTAGCTTATGTGGTGCTGACTGACAGCTCACAGCTGACTTCTGACGGCTTTAAAAAGCTACCAGACCAAATTATGTATCCCTATGCCGAACCATATGATTTGCAAAAAACATGTCTTTAGCAGTTGTCACTTCTGACAGTCAAAATTTAGGTATATACCAAAATGTTGACTGTCAGAAGTCAGCTGTGAACTGTCAGTCAGCACCACATAAGCTAAAACTGAGGTATATTGATAATAATGGTTTATTATGTTGTTTGTAGACCTATATCAAGTTGATGGTATTACTAAATATATCTTCAGCCCGTGGTTCAAAGTGATGATCATATTTAGCCCTTAGTATGAAAAATGTTGGACCACCCTGCCTTAGACCAAAGGTGGGCTACATAATTTTCTATGGAGCCATAGCTGTGGTGAATGAGAAGTGAAATTCGCCAAATCGTGTAAAAATTGATAGATTAGGTTGCTCAATCAAACATTTAAAACACCACACACTGTTTGAAAAAGGTGTATTAAAAACATGTACACTATGACGAACTACACACTTACAACCGCCTCAGAAGCAAATGATGAAAATTTCTCGGATTGAAAATGTAAGACAATGTTATACGAAATTTAAGAATCCTTTTGCTTTCAATAATATGCAGGAAATATCAAGCTACGACCAGCACACGTCGTCAGGGGAAAAAAAAAGTTTGTTTTTCTGTGAGAGCTGGCAAACAAAAAATTCGCCACACTTTCATGGACGATTCGCCACTTGTGGCGATTGGCGACAGGGTTTCCTACCCCAGCCTTAGACCATGCGGCCGCAGAATCGGGTCTAAAAACAAGCTAATACTCACTTGTACATGCTTAAAGTGTAGTACCCGCCCAATAATCCAAATGTAACGTACTCGTAGACACGTTATGAAGAATTATTATTATTATTATTATTATTATTATTAGCACCGCGTCTTACTACCCGTTCGGGTTATACGCACTTACGCTAATGTGTAATAGTAGGGTGATTGTGATATGAAATGAAGGACCTACAGTTTAACGTGGAATCCGAACCACGGTGGAGGCCTGGCATTCCTCACATTCACAAGTTGTGATTAATACAAGTCTTGTCAGAGGTGAAGGAAGGGTTTGGCAATCAGATAAATCTGTGCCGGGACCGAGGATCGAACCCCGGACCTCAGCACAGAAGTCTGACACCTTACCCCTAGACCACCAGGTCACCTTATGAAGAATTGTTTTGATTGAATGTCGCTCTGCGCAAGACGGGTGTCACAGAGAAGAAAGCTAACTGCCACAGAGATATAAACACTTTCACCCGGAGTTATAAATCACGTCTATCAAACATTGTCATCCCACTTCCTTCTTCCTTGGCTTAGGGCCACTCTAAACTAGCTATTGACTAGATTCAACAATAAGAGTTACAGTCTGATTTTCATAGAAAGATCGTTATTTTAAATCTAGAAATTAATTAACGGTTGATATCCATATTTTGTTCTGCTTTTTATTTTTAATTGCGGGCTTCTGAAATTATAAAATTATTTTATTCAAGTAATTTTTTTCACTACTTAAATATTATTGATTGAAATCATAAATTAAACACTGTGTGAAAAGGGTGAACATTTTAAATTATTATTGGTAGGAACGAAAAAGACATTGTTCCACATAATATTATCGCATCACCGCCACTATCTCGCCTTGGACGCGTGTTAACTCCATTGTTGATCTTAAGGTGATCTTCGTTTATCTCTAATAAAGCTGCAATCTGATAAACAAAAACTTGCTTCTACTCATCAGCTGCAAATATTTCACTAAAGTAAGGGACCACAAGAGCATTGTAATATTTTTGTTAAGAGCATAATTATTAATTATGTATTGTAAAGTGTGAATAAACAAAATATTATATGAGTAAAAATCCTATTATAAAAAAAGATTTTAGTTAATAAATACGTTTTTATTATTAATATTTATTATATTATAAACAAATAATACATATTATAAATTAAAAGAGCAGTTGATAAGGTACAATACATTTTCATTAAAAATATTACATTTATTATAACTTAACATTACGCGGTGAATGTAACTCAAAAGTGGGCCACAAGCAAAAAAAGGTTGAGAACCACTGCCCCTTCTAATCACATTCTCATTGGCTGGTGTATCTCAAGTTCAAGGGCAATATATGCTCAAGTTCATGCATACTACGTAAAGCGTTAAAGTTTAATCAATTTGATAGATTATGCACTATTCAATATGTTCCGGTTGTGAACGCTATTAATGAAAGTAATGTGTTTCAACTTTTTGTGTATTATGAGCTATGCACTATTCGTTATTAATAATGCATTAATCTATACCTAGCATTAAGTATACTGCATTAATTACTTCAGGAAATAATAAAATTAATGTTGGGACTAGACAAGTTTGGAATAGTGTAGATTTTTACTGAGCATGACTGGATCATTGGTAAATTCTATCCATGTTTAAGATAAGCCCAACTATGTTTTTTCCTTTAGTGCCGCATTTACTACCTGTTCGGGTTAGCTATATTTCCACTGTCACCTTCACGTTATGTATACTTTTAGGGTAGGCATGTATCCAGTAGGGGGCTCGTGGGGCTGAGGGCCTCCCCTCCCCCCAAAATCTAAACAAGAAAATAAAAGTTATTATTAAACGAAACAAAATAAAATACTATCTTGAATGAAAATTGACGGTTTAACTTTATGTAAACTACATTTTTTAGTTCCAAGAGTGTAAATTCATTCCATTATTTCCTTCAAATATGTGTCGATTTTTTCGGGTAGTTTAAAAACCTGCCACCGTACGATCAGTATTCACGTTGGCAGTACTAGAGAATAAAGTCACTTGAGTTACAGATTAAGTCGGCTAAGTAGTAAGCTCCTATTAAAAGTCATAGCAAGTATAACAATTATTAGTGAATGCAAGAATGGGTTTACTTCTATATATTTTGTACGATTTTTTTATATACTTTTATCTGCGTGCATGTAAGATTAGTCCTCTACACTCCCCCCACTGTTTAGTCTTGAGATGACCGTCATCGGACAATATTTGAAGAATGAACTACCACCCACCCCCCCTCCCCTAAAGACAATTCTTGATACGGGTCTGTTTTAGTCTGTTCACGGCAAGTTCAAACTTTATTATCAGATCTGAAAAGAGTTAACTAATATACCCCACCAACTGATGTGGGCAATTATGTTCAATAAAGAGAAAATGTCACTAATGTAAATAATTTAATACTACGCTTTATTCTAGAAGGTTTCACTTAATGTGAATATAATATACAGTCTTATTTTAATAGAAAAGGCCTTATATGAAAGCTATAAATCTGCCTTCACGTATTCATACGTAATATCATATGATCTAAAACAGTCACTTTTGATAAATATTTCAATACCTATCAAATAACACTAATATAATAGAAAAATGTTGTCAATTTGGCCGCAAAAAATATTATCTAAAAAAAGTTCATTTACTATGAACATTAGACTGTAATTTATCAAACCTTTACAAGTCGTCACCTTTGTCTTACAGCTGTTAAAACAAACATTAGAATAACCCAAACGGGTGGTAAGACGTGACGCTAAAAAAAAAAGTCTGTCTCTGAAATTATATCTGCAGAGCACATGACCCGGCTTATAAGTACATGAAAGTAGATCTAGTCAATTTTAAAAATGTTAGGGGTAAATAAAACAGTAAATAGTGGTCCGATTAGACAATTTCTGGGCCACAAATAAATGAAACAAGTGTGTGAAGCGGCCGATCAGCAGCTGCGCGTTATATTGTATTTTGATTATGTTATTAGGCTAATCAACACGATTGAGCCTTCCTGATCATAGTATACCCTCCCCCTAGTCTTCTGTCTGGCCTCATATGACGTCATCAGTCAAGATTTAGACACCCGCTTCAGTGGCCGAATGGTCTAAAGCAGGGGTTACCAAACTTTTTCTATACAGAAGGAACCCTTGCACCAGGAAACATACGTTCTGGAGCCTTCATAATATATTTACACTATTATTGTGAACATTAAATAACAACAATTACATTTTACAAGTATAAAACAAATGGAAAACATCAAATGTTCTGGCTGCGCCTTAAGAAAATGTTCTTTATTCATATTTGAAAAGTTTGCAATCCTAATTACTGATGATATCTTATATTGTGAAAAACAAATAAAGAATATTCTAAAATTTCCTCATGGAGCCTAAGATAACTATAGACGAGCAAAAGGGCTACGTGGAGCACAATTTGAAAAACGCTGTTCTAAAGTGTCACCCTCAAGTTGGACTGGTCGGCTGATAACAGGAAGATCGGGGTTTGAATTCCGGTCGAGTGTACTGAGGATGGTTTTGTTCCCAAAAGGTTGTCCACTCACCCTCCACACAAATTCGGGTGCAATTGCTTTAAATACAGCCTTACTCACTCATAACCCATTGGCGTAATGAGTACATAGGCGTATTACCCGAATGGGTAGTAAGGTGCGGAGGTTAAAGAAATATTTGCAATCTAAATTTCTGTTTTTTTATATGTTGCAGATAAATCTATCATTAGTTTGTACACGGTAACTGGATGAACATAATCTAGCAGTACGATCTGACAACTGGTTTAATAAATAACAAGTTTGGTCACATTCGACTGAGTTCCTTCGAGATCGATTTGTTTCTACGTATTTTATAGTCAGTTGAGAGCCCTTCAAACCCCTCCGGATAACACCACATGTGAACCCAGATATTCTTTCAAATAGCCCTATATTACAGCTAGGAAAAGTTACCAGATCTACTTTCGTGTACCCATACGCTTAACCATATGATCTGCATGCCCATATGTCGAGCAGCTGTCACATTTGGCAGTCGAAACTTTCACAACAAACAATTTGTTTTTGATTATTATCTTTTATTGTAAGCGTTTTTACATTATTGGAATAAAAAATTAATAAAATAGCCGTCTAGATTTTTTTTTGTGGTAGTGGCAGCTGTAGTTCACTTAAAAATACAAACGAAATCTAAAAGGTTGGCTTCACTTCATAAATAAAGATGGCGAAACTTACTTAATTAAAGCGGTTGATGACGTCAATACAACTATATTCGTGTGCATGTGTTTACAAAACAAAAAGTTATATTTTGAAAAATATATTTTGTATGCCTTTTTCTCTAATCTATTAAAAAAATATTTATTGATGTTATAATTTATGGTGGCCAAAATAAAAGTGTGAATGTAATACTTTTTAATTATTAATTATTTAATGCATTATAATATCTTTTGTTGATACAGCCGCAAAATCGCGAATAAAAAAATAATTTTATTAGTTTCATTCTATTTTTATTCTTTCAACTAGACATGAAAAAGCCAACTATATAGTAGTCTTTAAGAAAATAATATTTAAAACTTTTGATAACTCTTTTGATTAACTTATTTTTATCCAATTGGCGGCCTGCGGGTCAAATGCGGTCCGCACTCACTGAAAACGTGGTCCTTACAATATACTGGAGGAAAATTAAAGGCAGCCCCTCGGTGGCGGATGTGAAATAACTAATGATTCAAATATAAATATTTATTTAAAAAGGTCAAGATTGCATTTTATTATAGACCTTCATTTATTTGATTGATAAAAATATGTGTAGGTATATTATATTTATAATGCTAAGTTGGTTGCGAAAGTGTATGCGTGCATATTTCATAATATATTTCTGGGGGATGAATTTATTTTTGTCAGTTAAATTTTAAAGATTCTACCAACCAAAAATTATATTTATATATAAGTATTGAAGATAATTGTTTATTAAGTGTTGTTTGTAGGCCTATATTAATTTGATGGGTTTACTAAACATATTTTCGGCCCACGGTGATTATTTCTTCGGGGCTTGGGCTATAAACGATGTACCATCTTGTAACTATATAATTTTACGAAGTAAAATTTTTTCAAGGGTTGACGTTAGTGACTTTAAATCAATATTTGTAAAGAAAACAATTTTTTTATGCAGTTCAAAAGGGTATTAGCAAGGAAATTAGAGTATATGTAATACAGCTCGAATCAAGCGTCGCATTGTGTTGCGGTTTTAAGCATTCTACTCTAAAAAAAATAGTGTGACCAGGGAAATCATTTCGACAAATTTTTAAAAACTAGATACTTTTTTTAAATTTAAACTGATTACAATTCGAGTGTTGTCAAATTATTAATTCGGAAAACCTTATTACGAGCTTAATAATATATCTAATTGCACAGTTAATCATGTTTTTTTCATTTCATTAATTTATTTGCTATATTGAAAGTGCACTTTCTGAACCTACTGATTATAACAGCGCTCAACTTGTAAACTAACTTAACTCTAGACCAGACACAACATTCAGCCCCCAGCCATTAATTCATAACTGTGAAAGGGGGAACCCACATTTCACCAATGATGAATTAGTCAGCCATGCCAGGAATTGAACCCGGGACCCTTAGCTTAGTTGACAGACACGCTACCGAGCGAGCTAAGGTTTCTGACGTCCGGTTAATTTACCATGAGATAATCTCTTAAGGTGGGAGTGTAGGGGGATGCGAGTTAAAGGCAGTGTTTTTTTTGCTGTTTTTATATACATTAAAAAATATATTTCTCCAGTAAAAACTAGTTTAATTTCCTTCACATGAACAGTTCTTGATTATTTTTCAAGAGTCTCCTGAAATTTAATAATAACTTTTTCTCTTAATTTAAAAAGTTTCTCATCTAATGCCGCTATAGACGCTAATGACCTTATTGTATCGACGTACCATTAAACCTAAATAATACTAATAACTGCCGCGATACCCATCAAAGATATTCAAGAACTGTTGATATTACCATGTGAAAAAAATTAAGCTCTATATCTCTACTGGTGCAATATTTGATTTATTTTGGCAAAAAAAAGGTTTTATTATAAAAACCGTAAAAACAATGGCCTTAACTAGCTTTCTCTACACTCCCACCTTAACATGATTTTGAAAAAGTAGATCCTGTGATTTTGGGGCTCTTTTCACCCTTTTCTAACATATGTGTTTTTATTCTATGTACTAAGATTTCAGCAGAAAGGTGTAATTATATCGAGACAATGGGATACACACGTTTACCAAACAATTTGCAAAGATTTTAAGCAGGTCCAAATAGTTGAAATTTCCAGATATTTGAAATATTCAAATCAATTTCGAAATTTAAAACACAAAAGCTATTTCCGATTCAGATTCTATGGAATTTAATTTGAAATTAGAATTTAAAATTAGATTCAATGGAATTTAATTTGAAATTAGAATTTAAAATTAAAACACTTAAATAATTTAACTTTTTAAGCAAGTTAAAATTGATACATTATTTTACCCGATAATATAATTTTGCAAATCTCCTAATTTAAATTTATTTTGGGTACTTAACTTGCATGCTTTGAACCGATGTATTATATAAGAACACGATAATTTCTGTATGCGATAGCGAAAGGGCCAAACAATTTTGCCAGGAAAGGGGTTTTAAAGTACCACCCAAGGTTATTTTTTATGTCACAATCGACATGAGACTGATGGATTTACTTGCCCGCAGAAGGAAGTTGTGATACTGATTTTTATCACACAAGAAAAATCTGTCTACCCTGACTGGGTTTCAACCCATGAAAATAGAGTCTTGAGGTGAGTACTTTACCCTTAGATCACCGACATGACATACATAATCACGCCATCCCCCAACGGGGTAGGTAAGAAACTTTACATATCGCTCAAAAAACAACTTCATACTTAATACATCCTCACTAACTTTCTTCACACATTCCTATCCTTGCATACTCCCTCCGCTTCAACAATATCCACACACCGAGTCATGCATGTTCTTTTATTCTTAAAACTCTTAATCTTTCTTATTTTTTCATATATTCATCTACAACATTTAGCCACGTTTTACATTCCCTACCCCTTCCTTCTACACACTCATACCTTCATATATTTGCTACGTCACGTGATCCACTCCCTTCAACATGGCCAAACCCACGTAAGGCGCTTCTTTCACATTGACCAATTGAATTCCCTTTCAAACCGCAAACCTTCAGCACCCATTTATTACTATTCCCATACGAGTTTTTCCACATACATTTCCTAGATATCTCATTCCAACCGCATTCACCTTGCTCTTGTGTTTCTCCTGACACTCACGCTTCACATTCATAAAAATGTTGGCGTTAACACACTTTTATAAAACTGCCATCTTTGCCTCTTTCGATATTACTTCATTCTTTGCATTATTCCACATAGACTCAAATACTCTCCGAGATGCATTCACCCATCTGTCTATTTCACCATCTATTCTTCCATTTTTACAGAACATTCTGCCCTGATACATAATATATCCTAATAATTTATTTGCATGTGATAGCATTTCTCTTTAAAATATTTTGAAGTTGAAAAATCTTGGATTCATATAGGTTTAGAAAAAAATATATATTAAAAGTTAAAGTTTATATTTTGTATTGACCGACATAGTAGCTCAGTTGGTAGCGTGTCTGTCTACTGAGTTAAAAGAGTCCCGGGTTTGATTCCGAAAAACTTACCATTGATGAGATGTGGGTTTCCCCTTTCACAGTGATTAATTAACGGCTGAAGTTTGGTTGTTGTGTCTGTTCTAGATTTAATTTAGTTAATAAGTCGTGTACTGATTCAATCGGTCGGTTCTGAAAGTGCACGTTGAATACCTCATATATATATATATATATATGTTCCTCGCTTCTTAATATTCAAATTGGATAGTCTATCCTTGTATTCACACACATAAAGAATGATAAAGGTAGAATTTAGAGGACGCGCACCCACATTTGCGTGAAGGGAGAGAATAAGGGTAAAAACCACTGCAGAGCACTCTGCTGGGATCCTAACTCCAACCTCTGCCAACGGGATATAAATGGAGTATGGATACATTTAAGTAAATCTAATAACATTTAGAGAGGTCTGCCAAGTTTCAAGAAATAGCGAGACAACACTGAACATCAGTGCAGCGCGATGTTTATTTGTCTAACATAATTTCACCAACTCTCTAACGCAGGTGAGGGAGGGGTTCGGTACCACCTTAAGACTTCACTAATTGAAACCTACGCTGTATCAGTCGAAATCAAATAAAGACTTCATTTCGAATCAACCAGAATCCGAAACCAAGTCCTTTCGGTGTTTGAAGAAAAATGCCTAGACGTTCTCGACCAGAGATGAATTCTAACCGTGACCTGTAGCTGTGAATCGGGAACTTCACAGGCTGTACTCAAGAGGGCGAACAATTTTTGTGGAGATGAATTGAAATATGAAACTGAATCACCTACCTGAACACATTTTTGGATATATTGGTATTACTTTAGTGCTCAAATTAGTTTGTAGTTTTAATATAGTCCAAATTTTTCATCAGAAGAAACTCATCTGATAGCTAGCAAAGCTGCTAGATCTACTGTCAAGTATCCATACGTCAGTTTATGTGATAAGCATATTATGTAACTTTTGATGCATATATCAAGTGCCATAAAATAACAATAATGATACAGTAAAATGCGATGAATTTTGACCGCAAAAACATGTGTTTGTATTTTTTATAAGGCCCTTCTTTCCTACAAAAATTTAACTTAGATCTCTTTAAAACACAACACTTTAACAATCACCAGAGGTCCATTTAAAAAATATAACAACTATAAATCTTGTGAAACTCTCTCAGTACTTTGACGAATCTCCACCGGATGCGCTAGGAATGCAAGGTTTCTCTTCTATTGGCCAGGGAAAATATTGGTATAGGCCTATGCTATACGTAGGGATGAGGAAGGAAGTGTTTTTGAGGTAAGTTACCAGCATTTGCGTGATAGGAGAGTGGAAAACTATTTAGGGAAAACCACCCCCAGTAAACCTGACCAGGATTCGAGCCCCATCTCCCTTTTATCTGCATGTCAGTCTAGCACTAGAATGACACCATAGACCATTCGGACACTGAAGCGCGCTATTTAATATCGAGTCGTATTCGAGGCGTGCCAAGTCTGACTACGTCGCGCCCGCCTCAGTGGTCGAATGGTCCTAAGGCAGGCAGACAAGAGCCCCATGATTCCGCGCGCGCGGCCCGTGGAACTTATCACGAACGAAAATACGATGCAGCCAGATTTTTCTTTTTTTATCAGAGTTGTGGAAATACATTAGAGGACAATGTAAGGATTTTTATTACTTCACAAAATTGGATTTAGAGTTGCACACTTTATTTATTTATATATAAATATATATAAAATTGACAATTTGTGAAAATTGTTTAATTTTCACAGATTGTCAATTTTTTGTTGTTTAAGGAGCGATAGATTTAAAAAAAACTACAAAAACATTTCCGGGAAAAATAAAATGAGAGTTTGATTCGCTTTACATTGGGTTCGAATGCAATATTTTCTTTTCGTAACTTATAGTTACTAAGTTCGAGGTGTTTTTACTTAAAGTGGCGATACTATTGTCTTTTATACATATTGTACATCCTGCATGTATAAATATGGCCTCCTCTGTATTTTAAGATTTAAATGTAACCCTTATGATCAAACGAGCTTGACACGCCAAAGGATGTATTCCTGAGTATAATCAGAGCCATTTCGAATGGTTTTACCATTTAACTTTGCAAAGACCCGCCTCGGTGGCGTAGTTGGCTAACGCACTAGTCGTGTTGAGCTCGACCGCCGAGGACGGGGAGATCGAGGTTCGAATCTCGGTCGGGTGAACTGGGGGTGGTTTTTCCTAAATGGTTTTCCACTCTTTCTCCACGCAAATGCGGGTTCACTTCCTCTAAATTCAACCCTCCCAATTCCTAATCCATTAGCGTAATTAGTACTTAAGCGTATAACCCGAACGGGTAGTAAGACGCGGTGCTAAATATTATTATTATTAACTTTGCAAAGAAAACCACTTGAGATGATCAAGAAAACACTCGGGAAAATATGTCCTGGCCTAAGGCGTCACTTTGGCAACAGACTGAACTGTCTATGATGGGTAGATCGGAGTTCGAATCACGGTCGTGTTTACCAAGTGATTTTTTTTTCCTTCAAATGGTTCTCCACTCTCCCAACACGCAAAATGGGGGTTCTATTTCCTATAAATTCAATCTCCCTCATCCCCTATCACATTGGCGTAATTAAAACATAATTATGCGTATAGTCCGATCGAGCTGTGGGATGCGGTCACAAATAATAATAAAAGACGTGTAAAAAAAACACAACACAGGTAGTCTCCGACGCTTCTAATTTACCTCTCCACGCGAATGGACAGTAGCAGAGGGTGGGAGTGAGATGGTCGCCCTACCTTTGCCGCCGCCGGTAGATGTCGTCGCGGACGCAGACGCCGGGAACAGATGAGCCGCCGTAGATACGACGAGCAGCAGGAGCGCGGCGGAGCAGCCCAGGAGCGCGGCGGGTCTTATCTCCATGACGGCACCAGGTACAATGATGATAGATTCGACCGCTCACACCTCTGTTAACACTAGCGCTCCGCGGAGAAAGTGTTTACCTTCTTTCGGCAGGAAGCTGGGTGCCGTGTGTGTGTGTCCACTCACTCGCAAGACGCGCGCGGGTAGCGTGGAGTGGCGCGTAATTTCATCACTCTGTACAAACTTGCACTGTGTAGTTATTGTTGAGGGGAGGGGGGAGGGAACGGGCAGGTCGGGTCATACGCGCCTGAGTTTATACGCTTGCGACCGCCAAATTTCCATTGCATTTGAAAGGTACAAGGGAAATAGAAGAAAAGTCCAATTTTAACTCAGCTAGTTAGACATTCATGAGATCTTTCTAATTCACTTTAGATTATTGTTAAAAAAAGAGGTCGCTGTCGTATTTAAATTAATTTGAAAGAAAGTATTTGTTTGGGTCCTTATGGGGTTTTGAGGTATAAGAGTTGTCCTGAAAAATGTGTGTAATGTGTCTTCTCCCCCTTTTCCCCTGTATACTTAATTTGTTACTTTTGTCAGTTTAAGGGCAAAATGACACAAGTGCTACAACAAAACACAAAATAAATTTGTTGTGTTCACAGTTAAAAATCGTAATTTACCTCACAAAAAATTGACACAAGTCAAGGCACAATTTATTGAATCTATTAAAATCTGTATTCATTGTGTGTTTTTAATTGCAAAAAAGTATTAAATAATATTTTTAAAAAAATGTGTGTATGTGCGTTCACTAACAAAAGCAATGAACCTGTCATAAGACAGAACACCTAATAATGATAATCATGTTTACAGCCAAAACTCCTTTAGTGATTAAATCAATTAATGCTTTATCATTTAACCACTGTGCGGCCGGGTTCCCAATGGATTGCATTGCTATAATTACCGATGATGGATCCATTAACTATTTCTTAACGATTACACTTATAGGCCGGTGGTGACTTTAACCAACAAAGACCACTAAACTGGTCTGAGTGGAACTCAGCCAATCAGTGGTGAACAAGATTAGACGAGCTTGACGTTTAGTCCACGTAACAACCAATACGGGTGATCAATCTAATGACGTTATATATTTATGAAATTGATTAAAATCTTTTAAATGAGGTTCGAGTGCGTTCACTACAAAACGACACATATTTATATTTTCATGAACGACTTGGTAGTCCGCAAGATAGCTTCCTCGCACTCCAGCCTCCCTTCCGCCGGCACACGTCTCAGGCGAGTTCTCAGATAGTTCAGGAACTCGTCCCAACCATCATCGCCGACCTCCGCGCGACTGTTCAGCGTTACTTTCTCTGCGTTCAGTCTCCCGAACTCTTCTTTCTTGACCGTCGGAGATTTGAGCCGTTTCCTCTTAAAGGGGCCCTCTTGGAACGGACTCGGATCCCTCGGAGGGGTGCTAGAGGGGGAGGTTTTTATAAACTGGCCGACGACAAAACTGTCTCTGGCACAATCACTGGAGTCTTCCTGCGCATCGACGCCTTCTTTCAGATCGATGTTGCCAGAGTTCGACTCGCAACACACGAAGGAAGGCTCACACGTTAGCACCACCTTCTCCGACGGATTGGCAGAACCCGTCAATCTGCGATTAACAAACAAATCATCATCATCATCAACAACAACAACTTTCCACCCCGTGGCTGAATCAGTTCAATAAAAGGTCTTAATCTTCCTATTTCCTTCCACAATTCTTCTTCATTATTTGTTTCCATTTTATTACTTTCGCTCGCACATTGCTGTTATCTGATCCTCCCATCTCTTTTTTGGTCTCCCTTCCGGTATTAAAGAGTCTCACAGCCGATTAACCGGAATAATGATACCAGATTACGCTCGAACCAGAAAAAGTATCCAGATACGATGTTTAGAAATCTTCATTATACAACAGTGAAATTAGGGTAAGGGAAATAGTTAAAAGAATAATTGCCACCACGCCATACTAACCGTCCGGGTTATACGCGTTATATGTAACTACTAATTACGCTAATGTGCTAGGGATGAGGAAGTTAGATTTAGAGGAGGTTTACCCAAATTTTCGTGGAGGGAGGTGAGAGAGATAAGTATACAATTTAGGGAAAACCACCTCCTAATACATCCAACCGGGATTCAAACTTCGATCCCTCCAGCATAATGAGAGAGAGATGCTGACCTAGACCATTCGAACACCGAAGCTGGTTCTATTTTTCCTATTATGTACTTTTTTAATTGTGGTTAAAATGTTTCACTGTTTTATAGAATAGAGAAAACCTCACCATGATGCGTTTCTTGGCTCTAGCTGTATTATCTACCCAAGTTAAATAAGAGCCCGTCTCAACCCACGGATAGCTAGAAACTTAAGTAGATAATACAGCTAGAGCCAAGAATCGTATTGTGGTGAGTTTTCTTTCAAGTTCCATCATAAGACGATGAAATTGGGACCAATAAAACCATTTGGCTATATTCATACAGATAAAACAAAATGTAAAAATAAATATATTAAAATTTAAAATTAAAACTAATAAACTGATCCCAATTTTGCTGTTGGAAAATGAAGCACGAAAAAAGCCGCACTTTTAAAATACGTTTTCTGGTTGGAGTAGTTTGTATCTAATATTCCGGTTAGTCGATTATGAGAACGGCTCTTAACGTTTCATTTTGTCTAAATGTTTATTATTTAGGGAACTATTGACCACTTTCTGAACCAATTGATTCTATCAGTACATAACTTACAAACTAAATTAATTCCAAAACAATCACGATACCCTGTCCTTTGAACGTTATTTCCCCACAGATAAATTGCTCACCCATGACGGAAATCAAACCCGGGACCCTTAGTTCAGCAGACAGACTACCTTCTGAGCTAAGGTATCGGAACATGTATACCATAAGATACAGGCTAGATATGACCAGCAGGGAATGACCGTACGCATACGCCCGATTCTGCACAGAGGCTCCCAAACGGATGCATCAAGGGCGCAGACAAATAATAGAAACAAGACTCTCAACCTTACGGGAGTTCAGCTGCGCTCCTTTTGCCAGCTTGAGTCCTTCAACACTGGGATTCGCTAGTGTCAGTGCTGGGGGATAATAGGACTAAACGTAGCGATCCTAGTGTTGAAAGACTCAAGCTGGCAAAAGGAGCACAGCCATTTTAACTTGGAGGCTGAGTGTCTATATATATTATTTGTCGGTGAACAAGGGCTACCTTGGAGGCTTGGAGTTGGGTTCTGGCAGTTTGCAATTGTTAGTTGCTACCAGCTCCTAAATGCCAGCTTCCAGCTCTCAAGTGCCAAATCACAACTCACAAATGCTAACTACCCTCTAGGTAAACCCTGTGTTGCCACGCTTACGTAACCTTGACTTTTCCTTATAAGATTACGCCATTAATAACCTTTGTGTTAAAATGTAGTTGTTATTATTTAAATATATTTATTATTAACGTCCAAGTGGTGAGTCCATAGGATGTAAAGCTCCTATTGTATTCCTGTGAAATTTAAAATAAAATAAAACATAAACACTATACAGTAGAACTTTGTCTATCTAAACTAACTGTGACCGAAGCTTGTTCGGATTAGCGAACATTCTGATAAAGTGGGAGAATAACGAAAGGGTCAACCGGCCTCATCGTTTAGTAAGTTATCAGAGGCCCTAGCTACTGACATAAAGGTCCCGGGTTCGATTCCCGGCTGGTAGTGGAGTATTCTTCTTGAAAGGGGAATAATAATTTCCATAGTCACCAGGGTTTGGTTGATTAGGCTTTAGTTAGGTTTATATCTTCATTGGCTCCACCCCATCATATTCACTATAACCATTATCTCACCTCATTGGGACATGGAAAGAGCCTCCACGGAACGTGTGTATGAATTGTACATCCAGGCGTCTCCTGGGCAATGGCACATTTGTATTGGCTAATCTTTCCTCAAACTGAACTACAGATTGATGTAGACAAGGTACACCAGTATTATTATTCGTAAGGTTATATGAGGAGACAGAGTATTTACACAAATTTAAAATACAGTTGAATAAGTTTTATAGCGTGTATAGGAAAACACATTGTGCTGACTTCAACATGTGCCTAAATATTTAGCATTTTATCATCACTAATTTCTTACAATTTTCTTTTAATGTCGAGTTTGTTATCAATAAAATATATTTAATATGACTTATTTTGGGGTTTTTCACAGCGTTTTCCTAAAATTATGTTCGGATTATCTGGAATTTCAGACTACCTGGGTTTAGTCTAAGAGCGTATTTACACGGGGCCACTTTTAGCGTATTTACACGCACTCACTGTATAGGGCCTATAAAAAAAACTCGTGTTTACACTGACTATACGGTGTGATTTTTTTAAAGGCTTAAAAATATAACTCTAATTTTTGTATTCTTTTTAAAGAGCTCTTTATTTTCGAATTTTAAATCTGAAATTATCTCGAACGCAGTCTAGAATATACTTGAGGATTCGAAGGGGACCCAGTTATATATTTTACTTCCATATAATATTTAAAAAGAACCAAATTTGAATTTTCTGTCTATTCGTCTTGAATCTTTAAACTTGTTGTAAAGGAAATATTGCAACCTACCTTCTTTTCTTATTATAATAATGAAGGTACCACGACATTTGATCATAGAAAGGCCAATCCTTGGTCAAACTGGAATAACTTGAGGCAGATGAAGAGCCCATTTTTTTCTTGAAGCGCCTCAAAAAATTATCTCTTAATAGGGTCCATAACCTCTTGACTTCTTCAGCTGAAAATCAAATTGCATGCAGCTTAGAATGCCGATTATATTATGTTCAACGATCGAGTAAGACAAATTATGTAGTGTACTAGTCCGTTACCGGCAGAATAATACCTTGATCTTCTTTCTAATGGACATTTGAAGCACCTTTTTAGAAAAAAAATACAAGCATCTATACATAAGCACCGCGTCTTACTGCCCATTCTGGCTATACGCTTATGTATTAATTAAGCTAATTGTGTTAGGGATTAGAAAGGTTATATTTAGAGAAAGTGCACCCGAATTTGCGTGTAGGAAGAGTGGAAAACTGTTTTGGAAAAAAAACACTCTCAGTGCACCCGATCAAGACTCGAACCTCAATCTTCCCATCATCGGCAGTCTAGTTCAATGTGAAAGTAGCGCGTTGTACCATGCAGCCACCGAAGCGGGTCACTTATGTATTAATTACGCTAATGCGTTAAGGATGGGGAAAGTTTGATTTTATAGAAAGTGAACCCTCATTTGCATGAAGGGAGATTGGAAAACAACTTAGTTTAGAAAAAAACTTCAGTATATCCGACCAGGATTCGAGTCCAGTTATTTCAGGCTCCATGAGGTAATTTTATAATTTTACTTTTTTGCACACTATAAAATACCATGAGTAATTAAGATTGCCAATTTTTTTTTTCAAATCTGACTAAAGGAATTTTGCCAAAGGTGCAGCCAGATCATGTGATGTTTTACATTTGTTTTATACTTTTATATTAGTAAAATTTAACCATAGTTATTATTATTATTATTATTATTATTATTATTACCGCGTCTTACTACCCGTTCGGGTTACACGCACTTACGCTAGTGTGTAATATTAGGGTGATTGTGAGGTGAAATGGAAGACTTACAGTTTATCGTGGGATCCGAACCACGGTGGAGGCCTGGCATTCCACACATTCACAAGTTGTGATTAATACACTTCTTGTCAGAGGTGAAGAAAGGGTTTGGGAATCAGATAAATACGTGCCGGGATCGAGGATGGAACCCTGGACCCCCAGCACAGAAGTCTGACACCTTACCCCTAGACCACTAGGTCACCCAACCGTCGTTATTTAGTGTTCATAATATTAGTGTTAAAAAACTACGAGGGCTCCAGAATGTATCTTTTCTAGTGAAAAAGCTCCTTTGGCCTAAACAGTTTGTGAGCCTCTGCCTTATATCAAGGGGCCACCGAACGGAGATACACTAATATAGTATTTTGCGATCAACGTTTAAATAATGTTATTTTTATCAGTGCTATTTTTTAAGTAGGTATCGATCATATCCAACGAGAGTGACAGTTTCAGGTCATGTGACTTTGCGTACCAATATGATTAGGCCATAGGTGAAAGTTGATTTCGTTTCTTTTCATAGCTCTCATAAATTTAAATATGTCAGTCCGTAAGAAAATTAGGTAAAACAATTACAGAAGAACGCCAGCTATTCGAATTAATTCGTGACAAAGGTTGTTCAAATAATCGAAAGTTCGGATGGTTGGATTAGGGGGGGGGGAGGCGGACACATTATTATCTACGAAAAAACACTAAATTATAATTTTGTTAAAAACCAGAAAACTTTTAATAATGATTAAACATAGTGAAATAAATATAATTATATAATTATAAATTGATGGACAATAATAACGACCACGTGGTTTTTAACTCAGCTAGTGGGGAGGAGCTTATGTCTTGGTTACGGTGTTTCAGTTAACAGACAATTAGGATAAACGGCGTTCTAATGTGTTAATTTAAGCTCACCGTAAAACACGAAATTGTTCGCAACGAATACACTAAATAAAAAATAAAAACTCAAGTTAGACCATGCCAGTTGAAAGTATTTGAAATATATTGGAAGTTTTAACTAGAACTAAACACCTTAAATTATTTATTTTTCACTCAACTCACGTGATGCTCCAACAATTTCGGCAACTTCTTGCCACGCTTCTTCCTTTTTTAGATTATTCTTGTAGTCGGGATCTTTCATGTAGAATATAAGTTCACGTTGACGAATAGTGTTTATAAGTAAATCTAAATTAACGTTCTCGCTGGCATTATCGGAGTCCATTTTTATATATTTTAAAACTTAGCTAACATTAAAACATACTTTATTTACAGCTGTATATTTGTAACTAAATATAAGTTATCCGATTATTTTCAAAACATTTGCTTTGTTGCATGTTAGTTTTAACTCGTCGTCTAGTAACGATACTTTATCTCTGTCTAGCTTTTTACTCGGCGATTTTAAGTCGACTGGTTTGCAAACGGCAGGCAAGCTGTCCTGTTTTCAAAAAAGTTTTACACTCGACCAGTAAGTAGCCAAGCTGCCATCTGCTGCCTGCATCAGGCCGGCCTTGGCTGGTTCATTGTCTAGTCACTAGAGCGCCGGATCTCCATGTTGCCATATCGACCGGCAGCCTGCCAACTGCCTTCAATCGCGTCTGGCGCGCCTTGTTGCCAGGTCGTACTGCCCGCCTGCCAAAGGCAGACAGGGAACGCTGTGCTTACGAGTAATTTCTTTAAAAAGAGATTGTTAAATATGGGATCATTAAACGTGCACTTTCAAATCACAATGTTAGACCAGAATAAGACTTACAAACAAACTCAGAGTAACACAATGGCATAAAAATTAATACCTTGGTGATGGAACCAATTTAAACGTAAATACTATATTCATGCCAACACCCGCATCGATGGCCACACAGTCTAAGGCGTCACTATCGCAAACGACTGAACCGCAGCTGACGACGAGATTGAGGTTCGAATCTCAATCGAATGTACTGAGGGTGTGGTTTTTTTCCTAGCTGCTCCCCTTCAACGCTGTTGCAGGTACATTTCATCTAAAATAAACTTACCACATCTCCACCCCGTTAGTGTAAATATGCGGATAGTTCAAACCAAGGGAATAAAAAGCTAGTTTTTCTATAGGGTGTCCTCTAGAAAATAAAAGTTTTTTAATAAATAAGTCAAACATTCTTGGTTGTACAGCTCGCTGGTTTTGTAGTTAATCCCAGTTACAGTTCAGACGTTTTAAGCGATTTTGGTGAAAATCTTCACCTCAACAACTTTTTTTTTTGTATGACATCGAGACCCTGCCGATTAACGTAAACAATATTTAGGCTCTAAATTGTTTTTTCTAACTAACAGAAAAATAACCTCTCAGATTCTTTCATTCCGTCAGTGTGTCCCTTACAAACACACACCTTTACGTTTTGATATTTTTTTTACTTTCCATTTGTTCATCATTTAGGAGCCAATAATGTTCAAAATTCGAAAATTATGACAAAATTATAATCAAAGCATAACATGATGTATACAATCTAATTTTCAAAGAAAGAAGGGGTTTTCCCTTTTCACAGTGATAAATTAACGGCCGGGGTCTGGCTGTTGTGTCTGTTCTATATTTAAGTTAGTTTATAAGTCATGTGTTGATTTAATCAGTCGGTTCAGAAAGTTCAGGTTAAATACCTCAAATAAATTAAATGAAAAATATAGGAAGATCCTTATGTGACAGCTAAAAAGGTTACTAGATGTACTTTCACGTATACATACGTCAAGCCATTTGAACTGCAGGTATCATGCTTTATACAAATTATCAATGCCTATAAAATAATACTAATAATATAGTAAAATGTTATAAATTTTGAAAGAAAAAAAAAAGAATGTATTTTCTAAAAAAAAAGACCCTTCTTATGAAAATTGGACTGTAGTAATGAGTAATATTTATTAAATGTACACTCCGTTTAACACACGCAAGCTTCTATTGCAAGTTTCCATTATGGCTTAAATCAGGGGTTCCCAAACTGTTTGGACCAAAAAAGCCCTTGCATCAGAAGGGGTTTGAATCCATGAACCTTGAGTACTGAGGCGAGCACTTTACTCCATAAACATCGAGGTAGACCCGGAAAGTTATAATGGTAAGTGGACATATGTTGTAGAAAAATGATAAATGCGTCGTAAAAATAATTATGCATTTGAACGATATTATAATAAATTATTGTGATTTCTTATTTTTGTAACCGTCTGGGTTATAAGATTATATTTTAATTACGCTAATGTTTTAGGGATTAGAAAGGTTATATATTTATAGGAAATGTACCCGCATTTTCGTGGAGGGAGAGTATTAAAATAACCCTCAGAGAACCCGACCAAGATTTGAACCTTGATCTCCACAGCATCGGCAACCTAGTCTACTGCGAGAGTGGCGTGTTAGACCTTGCAGCCACTGAAGCGGGTAAATGTGATTTCTACTAATTTTACTAAGAACATGTTTTATAGACGTTCCTAGATGAAAAGTTGTGAAGATAGGACCAGTTTTTTTCCTCTTCAGAGCCTGTATAACAAGGCCATCCCACTCGCTAACATCTTTCAAGGCAGAAATTCCCATAAAACTCGGGGGGAAATAAAAAGTATACATAGTTAAGATTAACTTCTCCCTGATACTTTTTTTGTTTTACAAAATTGAAATAATCTGACTATTGCTATTAAATTGGTTCATTATAGAACGAGGGAAAGAACCGGATACTATTATCGAATAGTCATTAACCATCTGATCAAAGTTAATGTAGTATCATTACCTTATATTTTAATTGAAGTCTTCAAGCAAAGAAATGCCGCCAACCTGAATAGAGTCAAACTAATGTTCTGTCAGTGATAGGAAGGCAAGTGGCAGCAAGAGGATATATTGCATATCCAAGTAAGCTCAAATAAAAGAAAACTAAAATTTAATGGATATCTAGAGTAATAAATTAAATAATTATCGGTGCCAGGACCTAAACTACAAACGTGAATGTTTTTTTTTACAAATATAATTATTCATTTTAAGCGTTGTTTCATATTGGAAAAAATTATTATTATTATTATTGTTATTATTGTTATTATTATTATTATTATTATTAATAATAATAGTAATAATTGTAGTAAAGGTGGCAATTCTCTATCTTTTTCATGTGTCATATGTTCATGTTCGCTACGTCACAAGGGCGAAACATCAAAAGGCCACCCACCAATTAAAAAATAGTTTGAATCGTTGCTAGAGAAATCCTGGGAGGATGGGAAGGTGAAATAGCTTAATGCTGAAATCTCATTTTCATAGAAATAGCTTTATCTGACAATTAAAAAAGCTACTATATCTACTTTTAAGTATTCATACGTTAAGTTATGTAAACTAAGGCTGTTACTGTTGATAGATATTGGGTCAGTTTCATAGTCAGATTTAGTACGCCTAAAGTGCGAGTCGATACTAAATACAGGACGACACCTACCTAGACCAAAATGGAATGGGCCAGTTTCGCATATGAAACTGGCCCATTCCATTCAATTTCAGGTAGGTGACGTCTTGTATTTAGTATAGCGCCGCACTTGAGGCGTACTAAATCTGACTATGAAACTGGCCCACTATCGACATTTATAAACTAACACAAATAATATGCATATAGCTAAATGTTACCAACGTCGACAGCACAAAAAAAGTTGGTATTTTCTAAAAGGCTCTTCCTATGAAAATTGGACTGTCGAAACCAAGGTATGCTGAGTAACTGAAGAAGTTAAGCTCCGTCTACTCTGAAAGGGTCCTTGATGGACTATGGGCCTTCTCTTATAAGCTACGCAATAGTTGAAACGTTAAAAGTAATCTTGCTACCTTTCAGGGTAAATTTACTGTATCAACTAAAACATGGTATTTTCTCATTGGTTAGAAGTAATCATTTGTTGTACTGTACAGTCGATCTGCGATTGGAGTGTAGGTAAGTGACAGCAAAAGTTGCCAGATCTACTCTCGTGTAGCCATTCATCAAACCACGCTATTTATGAAATATCATAATATGTTCAGTTGTTGTCACTTTTGGCAGTCAAAAACTTTCACAACAAACAATTTGTCTTTAATT
>CABFWB010000165.1:47761-71175 GCA_902151455.1 Timema bartmani | reverse complement strand
CCAGTCTATTTCGAAAGTGACGCCTTAGATCATTCGGCCACCGAGGCGGATTTTTAAATTAGTTCCTAAGAGTAAAACGTTGTAAAGTAGGGCACATTTTAGTCGCGAACTATTCGTTACAAAGGTTCTCTAGTTTCAGTCCACATTTGAAACGTGTTGCTCATTAAAATTTAAGAACACGGTCCATTCATAATAGAAGCGGAACTTAGTTAATTGTAATCTCTCTTTGTTAACGCTGAGATCACGATCACGTTGACGTTCACGTAACGTAAATAAACACAATGTGTGTTGTGAGGATTCACGTAACGCCACGTGACAGCTCTAGCAAAATACAGACAATGGACGAGAACTGTTTGAAAACATATTGTTCACTAAAATGGAATTCCAACCGCTAGGACTGATTGGTCTATAAGTATTTGCAATAGAAGTTTTTAAGAGCGTGCATCACATGCTCATCAACTCTGTGATACAGTCGGGATAGAAATAGTAAATTTACACGAACACTATTGAACGTGGATCATTTATTACCAAACATTAATGAAGATAAAGAGTTAATAGAAGTTCCTCATTCAAATAGAAATGCACTGCACACATTTCTGACATATTTTGGTCTTTTCTTTTCCTTTTTACTCCCATATTTCGTGCGAGCCAGGAGCTGAGTTGGGCCTGCTATGATAAACGCTCTTAACTACTTAATGTAAATACCAAATAAAGTCGAAGAAAAACTATTGACTCATTGACTCAAGGCCGTAGCCAGCCAATAATTTCGTGGGCGGGGGGGTTGTTTGGCGGGCACAAACTGCTGGAGGCTAGAAAAAATTCTAAATATTAAACACCTCTAAAAGCTCTCTGAAGTGTTTTCCATGGTAACACAGCCCCCTAATTTATACATGTGCCTTAATTTTGATATTGTTTGAACCATCAATAAAGTCTTATATTTTTTAAATTAAATTTCGGGAGTGTTTGAACCCCCAACCCCCCGTGACTACGGCCTTGTTTGACTTTTTAGCAAGGGCATAGAAAGTTAATTATTTTTCTAGAGGGATCCACTAGAAAATGCTACTATACCTTTAGCCAATACAAGTTTGTACACCCTGGAGTGGTCAATAGGATTCTAAGGGGGTGGAGGGGTATCCGGGTATCCCAACCACCCCTTTTTTACATTTCTTACATTTTGGTGTTAGCAAGACGCAAACAAACTTTACCAAAGAAAGCGTCTGCACATCATAAGCAAACAAACGAAGAACTAAATCGTCGTTTTGATGTTACTCTCAACATGATAGTCTGACAGAAACACGCAGTATACACTTCACATAACCTTACAGTTCTACAATGGACAACCAAGCGTTACGTTTAAATCACATCAGCCTATCATTTCTTAGGGAAATGCATGGTTATTAATGTGGAAACAGCGTTGTCATTCACTTGTTTTAATGTTGTTAATCTTCTCTTAGATACACAACACATTTTGCAACTCTGGTTCATCAATGTTGCCAGTAGCTGCTTCTTATCTCAGCATCACCATCTTCAGACAAAACTGAAAGTGAAGATATTTGGCAACAGTTAAAACAAAAGAGAGCGAATATAAAACTTTTCTCCATAAGACTTGCAGTGTCCTCGGCGATGATATTGGGTGTAGGTTAAGTGCATCTTGATGGCTTTAATTTTTAAAAACAAGAGGAGAACCTTTACAGCACGTTTATTGAACGTCAAGTTGATCGTGATCCCGGAATGTGCCATTGTTTTGATTACTTTGTTTCGAGATGTGTTGGCCAATAATACCGTTTACAAACATCTATGCACGAATGTTGAGGTTCCACAGCTTGTAACTATCAATTAGCCGGGATCGATTCCAGCGGAGCGCAATCATTTAAAAACCACTCGATGTGGCAACCCAACCCACACACCTATAAGCTATTTATCAATATTAGGCGTTCTGTATTTCAAATGCGGCGTGACTGGATGGTATACGAGGTAACGCAACGTGCTTTAAGATGTATTGCCACGTGAAGGTTTATGGTAGTTTGTAGTTATTTGAGCTAACACCCACACGTAAATTGTTTCAACCTGGAGAATGGAGTAATTAATCTGACGTCATAAATGTGTCACTACGTTGACTACACAAAGATGTTATAAAACGTATTATGATTTAGTTGTCTATGTTAATATTTTGATTGAAAGAAACTTTAAGCAAATATCAAAACTATCCGTGTGGTCAACAATATTTTACTATATTAATAGCGTTATTTTATAGATATTGAGAGTATCTATAAAAAGGTACAACTGTAAATCACATCATCTGACGTATGAACAGGTGATAATATATATTTTCTAAGCCCGCTTCGATAGCTGAATGGTCTATGGCGTCACTCTTGCAATAGAGGACTGCCGATGAAGGGGAGCTCTGGGTTTTATTACCTGTCGGTTCTACTGACGGTGTTTTTTCTTAAATGGTTTTCCAATCTCACTCCACGCAAATGTGAGTATACTTATTATAAATTCAACTTTCCTCATCCCTAGCACACTGGTGTGAAAAAAGACATGCGAAGAGCCCGAAAAGGTTGTAAGAGGTGATGCCAGAAGTAAATACTTTTCTAGTCATCAGATATGGGCCTCCTTTTGAAAATTGGATTGTACTTACTGGTCGTCATAGCCAGGGAAAGAATCACCCAAATCAACTTTCTTGCTTACCCAAATCACAGGAACGGTGGTAAAACCTAGTGACAGTTTAAACTTTTTATTTTATTTATATTTAAATATTTTTTAAGACCACAGCAACATTTTTTATGACCAAAGAAATCCTGTCATAACAGCGTCCATACATTCACCGATTAACATAAATTAAATATGGATACAAAATATGCGATATCTATGGTGTGAGCCCGCAAGTGAGCTATACCGACCAAGCGGCGGCCGCATGTTTGTGGAGGTAGTGCCAATATCTGAGGATAGCTGATGTCATGTGGTCAGCACAACAAACCCTCCGGCATTTAATCCCAGTTTTCTAGACCGAAGCCACTACTTCTTTATTCAAGTATATCCTCAATCATTGTCCTCACGAGGCTGAGTTGTCACCATTCCAGACCCACTGCTTCACAGAAAAATCTGGAAGCACCTGGGATCGAACCCGGTACCTCTGGATTTATAGCCAGGAACTCTAACCACTATAGCACAGAGGCGGTAAAATGTGCAATAACTTAAATAAAATAAATGGTACTAAACAATCGTAATACGTTTTCATATTGTAAACTTACAAAAATATTCGGCGTTGCCCGGAGGAACTAAGAAATGAATTGCGTGGCTATCCCGGGCAACGCTTTTCTTTGCTTCAAACAGACAGACAAATATTATTCATATTAATTCTCCCAACTCAGTTTTTAATATATTTTAAAAATCTAATAAAAAAATTAAATAAGCTTTAAGGTGCATATGTTTGTGCACAGGGGCTATTAATTTTTTAAATTTCAGCCCTCTGCCTCCAATAGGTATCGTGCAATACCCATGACAGACAAACCAAAAATTTTCATTTTTGAATAAAAATTAAAGATTGCAAAAAACCTTTTTTAAAAAAAGAATAAATGTTCTTATTTCTCATATAAAACACTCTCCAAATACCAATTTAGAAACAAAACGTTAAACCATTTTCGAAAAATTTCTTATTCTTAAAAATAATAATTCATTAGCTACCCTTAATTTGAGGGCTTGAATAAAAATCAATAAAATTCCCTCAAACAATATTATATAACATCTAAATATAAAGTTTGAACAAAATCTATTTAAAATAATTTAGGCTACACCCTCGCACAAAAACAGAACTTACCTTTTTTTGGGGGGGTTTGGGGGGTGTAGGAAAACGTCAAGATTCATTATAATAAAGAGGCCAAAAATGTTAAAGATTAAAATACATTCTCTACATGAGAAAGTAAAAGATAATGTCTACCCTTGGGCATCCTTCGAATACCTTACCTAAGTATTTTATACAAAGTTCATGGAAAAGCTATAAAAGTTAATATGTGTTTCAATGTGTAGGTTTTGGCGTGATTGACTAAATATGGTAGCCAAAGTGGTATTCGACACAAACCTAACAAAATGTATTTCAAAACCTCTCTGGGCCATCACGAAGTTGTAACTTGCCAATGTCTCTGAATATCGACTTTTGACGTGGGATTATTGGGAACGTGAGTTAAGGGCAGTTTTTTTGCAGTTTTTTTATCAAAACTTTTTAGGACAAAGTAAATACAATATTTCTTCGGTATAAACATAGAGATTAATTTTCTTCACATGGTAATATCAACAATTGTTGAATACCTGTGAAGCGTGTCCTGGAATTTAGTGACAATTTTTTATCTTTATTTAAAACGTTTCTAATCAAATGCCGGTATGCTTACGACAGATATTCAAGAATGATTGAGATAACTATGTGTAAGAAATTAAACTATGTCTCTGCAAGAGAAATATTTTATATATTTTGGCAAAATAAAAAACATTTTGCTATAAAAACTGAAAGGCACTCCTCTTAAGTTGAGTTTTCTACATCCCCACCTTAAAGCTGACATTTAATATCAGCGGTGACCAACCTTACTTTAGTTAAGAACCTCCTTAAATTTTGTCAATAACTGTGGACCACCCCTTAAAAATATCTGCATATTAATTTTAGAAAGCGATTTTCATCAGGGCCTCTAATCAAATATACAATAAAATTTACTTTAATTTCATGTTAAATACACTTAAAAAAATAATAATTAAATCTCAAACATGAGATAGTGTTTTGATTGACTATTTTAAACAAACCCGTGCCGTTGGGCATGTGATCTAAATAATTTAATTATCATATATATGTGATGACTAAACAATAATAGAATATATACATATAGATTAAATTGCGATTGCATTTTGTTTTCCTGCCAATGGTACTATATATTCAATTTTTCAACGTGCTCTAAATAATTAAACCTTTTTACTTACATAATCACAAACATCACGCCCTCTTCATTGCGGGTATGACGTGTAGACAACCTTCAATGTATACCCTGGGTAACGTTCTGTTCCCACATAGCGGCTAACAGTCTACATACACACTCGACCGAACTAGATATTGCATCTCTCACGGTCAAAAATGCGTTCACTAAAAAGAATATAATATCTGCCTTCAGTTTGAGTCCAGACTAGGGATATACGGGAATAAAAACTTTACTGTGGGGTGAAAATTGGACGTGAAAGCGTTAAAATATCGTGAATGGTAAATTATAAAAAGGACATTTTAGAAATAGTTTTATAATAAAAATATATGTTGATAATAATTGTTCAGACGTCTGTTTGCACACAAACCGTTGACCTTGTAGTTAACCAACCAGAATACTCCTACATTTCCATTCCTTCTACACACATATCATTCAGATATTAAATGTTTCTGCAACTTTTCAGACAAAAAGTATTATCAAATTTCGCATTAAATTGTCTTAAATTTTCAATCCAAGTAATTTTCATCATTTGCGTTTGAGGCAGTTGTAAATGAGTAGTCAAAGTGTACATGTTGTGAATAAACTTGTTCAAACTGTGTATTGTTTTAAATGTTCAATTTTTTATATGTTGTGGAGAATTTCACTTCACATTCGCCACACCTGGCTACTTCGAAAATTATGTTTCCCCCCCTCTGGTTAAGACCATTTGACCACGGATGCGGGTTTTGTGCGGAATTAATAAAATATTCACCCGCTTCGGTGGCCGCGTGGTCTAACGCGCTACTCTCGCAGTAGACTAGATTGCCGATGAAGGAGAGATCGAGGTTTCAATCTCGGTAGGGTGTGTTGAAGGTGATTTTCCAAATGGTTTTACACTCTCCTTCCCGCAAATGTGAATACAGTCCTTATAAATATAACCTTCCTAATCCCTAAAACCATTAGCGTTATTTATACTTGAGCGTATAGCCCAAACGGGTAGTAAGACGCGGTGATAAAATAAAAAATAAATGGGGTGTAGTGTAAATGATAAGACTTAAATGGGTTTGAGATGAATAAGGAAGAATTAATAGTTGATGGACCTGCAATTGCATGGAAGGAGATGGTTAAGCCATTTTAGGATGGGGGCCGAAGGAATGATCAAGGCAAGGATTCAAACCCCAACCAGACCAGAGGAAACCGTTTATATAGTCCTCATGGCCACCGGTGATATATATTTCTATTACTAATTTGTCAAACACGAAATCGTTGTCCTTCCCGCTGATAATACAAACATGTATTTGGAAATTATGTCAATACTGTCACCTTCAGTTATGTACACATTTAAACAAACCCTTCTTATAAATGTAACATTTTTATGGCGTAATTGTGTAAATATAGAGAGAAAAGATACCCAGCCAAGGATTTTAATCTTGATCTTTACGCAACACGCGCTCTACCTACTGAGTTATTCGGGATCTCCTTTTTCGAGTGTCCTTCAAAAACATAAATCTACAAGCTGATGTAGCTAAGAGCCACCACTTGATACAAGAGCGCAATGCATTACTACAATATTACTTTAAACTACCGAGTTTTCTGTATTAGCTCGCGGTAGTAAAACACGTCTTTTCAGATGGAATTCTAATAGAGTGATTGTGTAAAATGTGTACACATTGTGATGTCACTAAAGAAAAAAATATTTATGAATCGCTTAAACACGTTGATACCGCTTGCTGTGTATTGCTTTTATGACTAATCAAAGAGTAGTAACTCAATCGTACCCGGGATAGCCACGCAATTCATTTCTTAGTTCCTCCGGGCAACGCCGAAAATTTTTGTAAGTTTATAATATGAGAACGTATTTACTCACCTTTTTTATTTCCTTTCTTTAGCACCAAAGAGAAATTTTAACTTAATTAAAATCCAAGGAGAAATTCAACCATTTCCACCCAGATTTAATTTATAACATAATACAAGCAGGCCTTGACTTATTATTATAGTTACCATAGTTTTACTAACACACACACACACACAATTAATTAATAATCTAATAAAAATGCTCAGTAATATATTTCCAATTTTACTATAATGCTTTTGCAAACCAAAAAAGTACTTTGGAAATTATTTAATTTCAACGAGGAGAAAATGAGATCCTAATATCCGAAATAATGGAACATACGGTACAGCTATTTTTAATATTTTTCCTGGTTCATTTGGTTCATTCCATGCCACCAAAAACTAACCGCTCAGAGGATCACTGTCCTGAAAGGTGTGTATGTAACAAGACTGGCAAGGGGTCGTATTATGTTATTTGCAAGAATCAGACTCTTACTGATGTGCCTCAATCTCAAGTCGAAGTTTCTGTCGTCATGTTGGATGTTTCTTACAATAACCTCAAAAACCTGCAGAGTAGAGTCTTTCAAAACTATCCCCATTTGATAGAACTAAACCTGAAATGCAACAAGCTACGAGACGTGGATTCAAAGGCGTTTAATGGCTTGGATTCATTGAGAACCATCGATTTATCAGATAACTACATCGAGAGCATCCATTCGGATATTTTCATTGACAGCCCAAACCTTCGTTCGGTTATTATATCCAACAACAAGCTCTCACAGGTACCTTTAGACATTCCGTTCCTGATAGCTCCGTCGCTAAAAGTCCTAAATGCTAGTGACTGCGGTCTGACACAAATTTCTTCGGCGTTCTTCTCACGTCTACCCAACCTTGAGGTTCTGGACCTGAGCTCCAACCTAATTAAAGACCTGTCTTGGGAGACCTTGGATTCACTATCGCACCTGAAGAGAACAAAGCTTGACGGTAATTTCTTGCGATGCCACCCACAATTCCTGGCCTTACTCTGCTGGTTATTTAAGAGGAATCTTCTGAACGTCGTCAATCGAAAGGTACCTTTCGCCTGCTACGACGAGAACGCTCAGCCATATACGATATGGACCCCGCTGGAGGAATGGTCAGCTTTGTCAGGAAGTAGAGCCCAATGATTGGTTGGCCCACGACGAACAGTTCAACGCCTCATTCAAACGGATCATCGCAGAGAGAAGTATAAGACCCATTTTTTGCTGGAGGTCCATCAATGTGAACAAGCTGCAGTACATATTCTTTCTTATATTTTCGATTTTAAGCATTGTGACATTTTTCGTGCTGACAAAACGTTTGCGTAAAAAGCCCGTAAACACTAATGTATATGAAAAATCATAAATTTACTGTGAACAATTATTAGGTATATAAACGTTTAATTCAGACAATATGTTAAAAAGTAAAGGCAATGTAAAACTTACTACCCACACGTTTTTTAAGTCGGCTAATTATTTACCTTGGTTTTTTTTTACTTGAAGAAAAGATTACCTTTTTTTTTTCGTTGATCAATTAAAACTTTTATTTAAAATGTTTACTAAATCCACAAAAAAATTTATACTATTCATAAAATAAATTACCAAGCCAGTATTTTTGTAAAATATTTTTTTTATTCACACCTTGTCTTACGACCAGTTTGGGCTATAGACATAATATACACTATTTACATAACTAATTAGGCTTACATTAATGTTTAAGGGAAGAGAATGATTGAATTTGGAATAAGTGTACCACATTTGTTTTGAAGTAGAGTGGAAAACGATCCTAAGTACACAGGACAGGAATTTGAACCCCGATCCCTCCAGTCATCGAATGTTCAGTCGATTGTGAGAGTGACGCCTTAGATCATTCTACCACCAAAAAGGGTCAAGTTTAAAATTGAACATCAGGAGCACCATGATTTAATTTTATGTGCATTTACATAAGTTATGGGGTAAATTAATATTCTGTGATCTGGTTCGATTTATTCTCTATTTTAACTGGGATAACCTAATACCTAAAAAGTATCAAAATAGCTCTAAGAAATTACGTTCAAATTTTAAAACATGTAGGGGTGTACGAATCTTCGACGTGTTCAAGTCGAAGGTCAACTCTCCCTCGATTTTAGTTCGAGCCCTACAATAACCTTCGCATCTTCGAAAAGTTTCAAAGGAAGAAGAAAACTTAGATATATTAATATGTACAGTACATCGTTGAGAGATCTCACTAAATAAATGACACATTTCAAATATTAAAACAAATTTTTGAACAGTTACTAAACATTATTTTAACCCCAACTAAGGATTAAATTACATTTATTACGTAAGCATGGATAAATTCAGATGGGTCAGCATAAAATAATAAAGTGTGCTTTTTTTTTTCTTCCAAGCTTTTCTCTTTACCTTAATGTACCTAATGGGTAGTTTAAAAAGTGAAGGTACCGCTATGTGACAACGGCTTCGACTTTTCTTGGCATGTTTCAAGTTTCGCTTCACACACTCCAAATATGTATTCTTCTTGAATTTGATTTTTTTTTTTTAATTCCGAATCCTTGAATCACGAATATCCTTAAGGAGTCAAGGGATCTTAAGATTCTAAAACTCTAAAGACCTATCGCTCATATTAATTATCAAAATCGATTTGACCAAAGCAGTAAATAGTACATTATCACTTCAGCGACCATATTTACGAAAGGCGTCACCCGGGTCCACCAGATGCTCAAACCGGGCCTGGTACCAGTGGGAATTCGTGAGCCACCTTCTCTTTGTAATACACGATTTCAGTGGGGGTGGAATCTTATTTGTCTAGGGGGAGGGGCGGTTAGCAAAACAAAACAAAATGTTAAAAATCATCGACCCCCAAACCAAAGGGGGACCTTGGGACCCTTATTCAGCAAAATTCTGAAAATTGTATGCACCTAGATGATATTTAGAGTGGTCCTTTCCCATTTTTTAATTTTCTTTTTAATGTCCCTAGAAGATATTTATAGTGTTTTTTGCCTGGAGATTTTAGGAAAATGACATGCCTACCCTATTATAGAAGATATATTTGAATTGGTCTTCCCAGGGCAAATTTTTGAAAATTGAACGTCTTTAGAAGCTATTTGGAATTTGATGGAAGGCCATTTTTCAGCTTAATCTTCGGGAATATCAAAGGGGGTGTAATAAATAAAGAGGGAGGGGGCAATTTTATCCCAGGGGAGGAAGGAGTTTATTCCAGTCGGGTGGAGGGGATTATTTACACTACTTGACTTTGGTTTTTAAGTTTTACGTTTAATCTAACATTTTGGCCACTTTTAAAAAACAAAAGCAATGTACGCCAATCAATACTCAAATGAACACTTAAACGTTAGGCACAGGATGAAATAATTAGATTTAAATTTAACTTGATGCACTTCCGACCACCTCTGTGATCTAATAGTCTAGAGCTCCTGGCTACAGATCTTGATGTCCTGGGTTCATTCCCTGGTGATTTCATATTTTCTATAAAGCGATGGATTTGGAAAGGTGACAACTCAACCTCGTGAAAACAAATGAGGAGCTACATGAATTTTTAAAAAAAGTAGATATTCTGGTCTAGAAAACTGAGATTAACGGCCAGAGTGTTCGTTGTGCTGACACATGACACCCTCTATCCACGGAAGTTGGCACTATTTTCGTCAACAGAGGGCGGGTTGATGCCAATTGAGGGTTTTTTTTACTATTCACCTCCCATCTCTCTTCTACTTGTCAAATTTAATGCCAGTACATAAATAATAGAATGGGCCTGGGCCCCTGTAAGTCCCGGGCCCGGTACCATGGTACCAATGGTCTCCCCACCTCGTGGCGGGCCTGAGTCGCGTCATCCTATGCTTCAGTGTATCACTGCGCTACTCGAATAAGATACATTTCATTTATCTGTGAGACGAGTATGCTTTCCTTGAAGTATCTACACTATATGGTAGCTCGGGGCCATTTCCTCCGTACAAATATGTTTGTGCTATCAGTTACCAACTTGTTGCACTGGGCCTTCTTAGAATCCCTGAAGAGCTGACAATGTTGACATGTTGAATTAGCAGGACATACTTTCCAAAACACAATGAGAAAATAAATCAATGCCCTAGTGAAACTGTAGGGTTGGTTGATTACTTTAATATTGACAGAGAAAAGCGCAGACATAGATAAAACAATACCGGTTTTTGTGTGGTTGTTGCGGCTATTGATTTAATCCATAAGCAATGTATTGACGTGTTTTATAACGAGTGGAATTTTATGAGATTGTTTGCTGTTTTTACGAACGACATTACTTAGCATGGACTTTCTTGACACACAAAGTATATCAGCAGGCAACTTACAGACTAGCTTATTGTAGGGCAGTACTCATAATACCACAAATCCGGCCCTAGTGCCTAGATATTTACTAATACTACATATTAGGACAAAGTAGTCTGATTGTATTAATAGTCTAATCAGTATAGTCCGGAATTGACCCGGAATTTGTGATGCTCTAAGACACGGAGGACTGCATTGTTGTTTTCAGGGTGATCGTAAGTAAGAACCGTATTTAAACCAGGGAATATTTATTGGTTCTGTTTCTTGTTACGGTTCTTCCAGTAAATATTATAAGGTTCCGGTTAGAGAAAAACTTTAAGTACTGGTTCGTTTTGGTTCCTAATAAGGTTCCGGTTCTGGTTGTGGTTCTTTAATTTTGTTTTTAAATATTTACACCACTATTATAAAATTCGTTAAGTAAAAAAATTCTTCAAAAATAATTTACATCAAATTTAAAGTCATCGATATAAAAATAATACAAAGGAATACATCCGACTTTGACAAAAATCAAAAGAAAAAGAAAGTATTTTAAAATAAAATTAGACCTAAGTTAAAAGAAAGAAGGGCAATAAATGTAATCTAAAAAATTAAGAACATACAGGAATATTTTATGAACCTAAGTATTTATAGATTCCAATTCCGGTTCCTGGTTTTTAGGCAATTTATTTATAGGGTCAACGTTCCGGTTTTTGTTCCACTAGAAATAACTGTTAATTTCTGTTATCGGTTCTGGTTCCAGTTTGACTCGGTGATTTAAACCCACATCGGTGGGAAAGTGGACTAGATGTCAAGCTCAGCTTGTATGGTGTACTGGAATTAAGAGAGGTCGGGGTTCAAAACCCAGCAGGATTTTCTAACAGTGTTTTTTCCCAAAAGGTTCCCCAGTCTTCCCTCATTTCTTCTAAGCTTTTCCTTATTAGTGTTTTTAATATGGAGAGCTCAGACTGGGCGGGAGACGCAGTATTTAAGGGTCGCCTACCGGAGTCCTGAGACACAGCACAGATTATTTTAGCACCATGCTTTAGCAACCCGTTTGGATTATACTCTTATGTACTAATCCAGATTATATCAATAGGAATTGTACCAGCATTTTCTTGAAGGGAGAGTGGAAAAACATTTTGGGTAAAACCACCCTCAATACATCCGACCGAGATTCGAACCTTGATCTCACTATCATCGGCAGTCTAGCCTACTGCAAGAGTAGCATGTTAGACTACACGTCCATTGAAGCGGGTAATATTTTCATAAACCACACACCATTAGAAGAGTTTTGTAATTTAAAAAATATAATTCCTGACAAAATAGAAAACAAACTTTCCATGTTGTCAACCCGCAATCAAGCCATACCGACCGACCAGCCGCCGCCGCTGCTTGTTGGTTAAGATAGTGCCAACATTCACGGATAGACGGTGTCATGTGGTCAGCACAACTAACCCTCCAGCTGTTAATATAAGTCTTCAAGACCGGAACGAAAGATATTAAAATGTTATTTCGTTTATTTATCGCTGTGCTCCACGTCTTGTTATTCGACTGGGCTGTCCACATATTTCCACTAATGGGTAGGGATGAACGAGACAGGATTTTAATTAAATGGACCAGCATTTGCGTGGCGGTAGAGTTAGAAAACATTTAGGGGAAACTGCTTTCAGTATACACCGTATGGAACTTGAACTCTGACCTTTCCGCCATCGGCAATCCAATCTATTGCAAAAGTGACACCTTATACCAGCGGCTAGTAGCCAAAGACCTGCGGGCTGGATTCGGCCCGCCAACTGATTTTATCTGGCCCACAAAAGATTTAGCAAACAAGCAAACGTGTTACTAAAAAAATAGACAGATAACTAACTACTATATGAGAAAAAAAAAGTTAATTTTTTTTTCTCAATATTTTTTACGCCGTCCCCGGGCCCCAACGAATTTTTTTCTTAGCCCGTATGGCCTGCGATATCATAACAGTGGCTGATCCCTACCTTAAACGATGCGACCACCGAAACGGTTTCTTTTAACATAAAAAAACTTTCAATTTTAGGTTGTATCGTTTAAAGGAATGTTTAAAAATGTTTTTTAAAAATTAGCTCATTTTCAACGGTGTTTTGCGCGAAATGATGAAGTTAAAGTAGACGCTGATAGACAGAGATAGAGTCATTTTTAATGCGGTAAAAATAGAAAGTATTACTATCATAAAAAGATAGTTTTAGTGGGTTTGAAACGTCATAACTTTCATTCCCTTAAGAAATACAGCAGTTCATTCAAGTAGGCGGTGCCCTTAATGGCCCATGGCATTTCCTACCATGGGAGCAGATTTGATTCAGGAATAATAATATATAATCACATGTCGATGTCAGGAAACTAGTCGTTAAGTTCCAACACCTTATTTCTGTCGATATAACTTCTACATTGAATTAAAAAAAGTCTCGGCTTCGATTACTGGCACGGTTGAGAACTTAAGTTAATCATTGATTAAATTAGAGTATTCAGTTTCACAATGATGACTTTATGGCTAAGGAATTGGGCGATGTTTCTTTTATAAAATAAAGTTAGATTTTGAGCCCAAATGTTCTGTCTTACGACAGGACTGCCAATACGCCTTGTCCTCTGCTTCCTTCAGCTCCCAGAATTTTCTTTTTTCCTTCAATTCATCCTAAATTTGAATCCACCTCCTAGCTATGATCCTCTTCCCTTCAACCTTATGCTGACATAATCATTTGGTTCAAAAATTGCAAGTTAAATACCTCCAATAAACAAAATAAATATTACCGATGGAGAACGAGGGAGGGTGGATTGAGGGTTTTTACAACAACCGTCACGTCCACAAAACCCGCAATATTAGATGAACTTAATGTGGGAGTTTAAGGAACGCGAGAAAGTAGGAGTGTTTTTTAATTTAAAAAAATGTTTGTAGCAAAATATTGTTGGGTCAAAATAAATAAAATATTTATCCAGTAGAAATAATATAGTTTAATTTTCTTCACACGGTGAACTCAATAGTTCTTGAATATCTGTCAAGGGTGTTCGTAGATTTATTGACAACTTTTTCTCTTCATTAAAAAAAATGTGTCATCTAATGCTGCTATGCTCATTATATATATTCGACCATTATTGTCGATATCCCTGCGTGTGTGTGTGTGTGTGTAGGAGTAATATTTTATTTTATTTTAGCCAGAAAAATATTTTGCCATACACAATTCAAAAATACTTTTGCTCACATTCCCTACATTCTCATCTTAAGGTGAAATAGAGGTAAATGAAAGCTAAGGACTAAATGGTGTTGTACCAACTAGGATCTGAACTCGGACCTAACTTTAGGGATATAGTGCAATGTAAACCTAATATTGTAGACCACTTGGTCCTTAGAAAGGATTTATTTTCTATTAAAATTTAAAACTTGGTTAAAATGAATATTTGTTCTTATGTGGGTGCCACATTAGTGTATTTTTCACTAACACATTCTAGAATGGTGACAATAAAGTTATATTTTGGGGTGCTTCTTCCCATCTATTTATTTTATATAATTATTTATTAATTTTAGTTTTAACCAGAGTTGTTAATCGGTTTGTATTCACATAAAATTTAGTTTTTGTATTGACTCGAAAATTAAAATTAATTCTACATATTTAAGTTTCTTTAATTTGAATAGAGATATTACACAATGTGTCATATAAAATATAATATGTGCAGTATCGTCATCATTTTTTAAATTAATAAAATATACAGCTTGGAACCTTAATTTTACTGTCATCGTTTGTAATGTAATAATTTACATTCATTTACCGTTTTCCTTTATTGTGCTAACTTTAGCTGGTAACCAGTTGAACTTGTTGGCTATAAAATTTTTGAAAGATTTGGAACAGATAACTAACATTCCACATTATTTGGTTTAATTTAATAGTTAGTATTTATTATTTAAAAAATATCTCTGATATTTTTTAAGATTTTTATTGAGGGCTTTACGGGCAGCTACGGCAGTCCTAATAAGCCGGTAATGGAAAATGTATGGCTTGAATAAATAACTGACTCAGACCATAGGATGGAAACAGTATATATATGGCTTTACGACTATTTTTACTCACTTGTCAGAGCGTGTTTTTTTTACCATATTAACCAAATAAAAAGATTCTGTTTTTTAGTAATATATAACAGGGCCACAAACCGGAGGTAAACAAGATTATGTTAGAAATCTTTTAAATTAACATAATTTATATCTTGCTTGTAAATATTGTAATAAATATCAGCTCTTTATAAAATAAAGTTAAAACTTGAATAACGCTTATTCAATAATACCATTATTTTTTTTAAATAAGTTAACTTAATTTCTAACCTCTTAATTTGTCTTGAAAAGTGTAGTCAAATGTTGTGATTTTAAAACTTAGCGCCAAAGGCAAATGAAGTGTACTGTACAGGGGAAAGTATATAAAAGCCATAATAAAACCCCAGTAAATACTTTCTTTTTAAATAATTTAGATATGACAGACGCCTCTTTTAACTATAATATAAATTGTAATATAAAGAGTTGTAAAGTTAGCGCTAAAAAATTAGTGTTAGATACAACATGTTGTGGTTGTCATAAGCAAAATTATTATATATTTTCCTTAAATATTGATTAAAAATAGCTTTGCGTCGATTGTTCATAAAAATCAGTATGGATATTAAAGACAATGTGGTTCTATATCACCCTTGCTTTCGGAATTTGCTTGATATCGCCTGGTACTTTACACGTTTTAATTCCCTTCTGTTACTCCATTACCTAAAAAGATAACAATAATTATCTTTGTATTCTACAATAAGCCGTGTTACACTTTCACAATCGATTATTAATTCCTGTGAACATTTCACCGGGAATATAAAGCAATAGTTATTGTTTTATCGTGACAAACTGGCCTATAAAATGTCCAATATGTATTGTCTCACTTTCGTATTTATCACTTACGACCGTGAAATTAAAAGTCTACGATATATATTTTTTAAATTGACATTATCAATAATCTGAAATCACACACCCCACGAAACGCGGAAGAGGTATCGGAATAGATTTCAATAACAACCTCATAAAAGTTGATAACATTAAGGTAACTGATATCTTGAGATTTTAAGACAGCAGCAGATTTAGAAAGTTAATAGAGTTTCAGTGTAAAGTAAATGAGCCTTTCTGCCTCTCATTTGGTATGTTTTTTAGGTGTGTAAATATTTTTAAAACCTCGATCTTTTTTTAAATGGGACCCGCTATCTGTGGACACACGGACTAGTAACACGTCAGACTCGTCTTGATTGGTTTGCTGGAGATGATAAGGTTGAGGTTTGAATCACAATCGAGTGTACTATAGTATTATTATATTTATAATATGATTTTCAACTCTTCTTTCACGTAAATGTGGGTACATTCCTACTAAATTATACCTAGCTCGATGGCGTGGCTAAAATGCGCATGTTAGTAATACGTTGTGGGGAAAAACATTATATATATATATATAAAAGATATATATATATATATATAAAAGATATATATATATATATAAAAGATATATATATATAAAAGATATATATATATATAAAAGATATATATATATATAAAAGATATATATATAAAATATATATATATATAAAAGATATATATATATAAAAGATATATATATATATAAAAGATATATATATATAAAAGATATATATATATAAAAGATATATATATAAGATATATATATATATATAAGATATATATATATAAGATATCACTATCTCCATTTTTTAATTTTAATTCTTAAATTTTAGCCTTGATTTTCTTAATCTCTTTATTTCAATGCTTCAACAGTTATAATTTTAAATACTTTTTCAATACATTTAATATCAAATTAAAAGTATGTTATTTATTTATCCATATACCGTATTGTAAAATATTTACAAAAACAATAAGTGGAAAATAGTAGAACAAAACTTAATCTAAGCTGCCATTTTTAATCTTCGCAAGAATTTTTTGGTACTAAAGTGAAACGGAAAAAAATAATAAAAATAAAATACTACCAATGCTCAGCAACAAAAAAATCATCAAATTTTTAATACTACAGTTTTGATTGAATTATGAATGACAGAACACTCACTCAATGGGATTTAATAACTTAGAAGTTAGGTATCCAACGAACATTCTTATATTAGCATCGATTCTTTCAATAGCACTAAGAATCGAACCCATCGAGATATATTAATATCTCTATTAGATATTTAGAGTTTATAAGAAAACTAAACTGTCTTGAGCTTTTTTTTTCTTTCTAGGGATAGGCAAAACATCTGTATTCTTTAATCTTCTCTATTTTTTTTATAATGGCGTCTTACTACTAGTTAGAGTTATCCGCTTATTTACTAATCATGCTAATATGTTAAGAATTAGGAAGATTGAATTTAGATAAAGTGTACCCACATTTTCGTTGAGGGAGAGTGGAAAACTACTCTCAGTACACCCAACTGAGATTCCAACCCCTATCTCCCTATCATTGGCAGCCTAATCTATTGCGAGAGTGACGGACGCCTTATACCATACGGCCACTAAAGTGGGCGTCTTCGTTTTTCTAATTCGAGCTGTGTCATTTTAATAGTTGATAATTAGATTCCATTCGCCATAGGAGTGGTGGTAACAGACAGCAAGCAGAAAATGTAAAAAAAAAACAGTTAAAAGAAAAACAATAATTAAAAACAAACTGTTTGTTGGGAAAGTTTTGACTGCCAAAAGTAACAACTCAACACATGGTCTTGCAGATCAATTGGTTTTATGAATGGATGCATAAGACTGGATCTATCAAGGCCCGGATTCAGGGGGGGGGGGTCAAAGGGTCAGTTGACCCCCCTGTGAAGGTTAGAAAATTAATACAAAAAACAAAATGAAAGTTAAAATTTTAGAAATAAAATAAAACACAGATAAATTATACCATTTTTTAAATCTTTTTACGCGCAGACACCTCTTGAGCCGGTTCCACACGTGTGTTATTCGTCCACGTTTATTCATTGTTCGATATGACTCACGTAAGTGTGGCAAAAATATTTGTTTTCATGTATGAATATTTTCGTGCATAGCAAGTAACGAACATTATTTCCGCATAGAGACGGTAGACTAATATACATCAAAGAAGACTAATAATTGCCTGAGAGCAGTTCATCCAGGAATACTGACTATAGAGTATATGAGGACAGAAGAGTGGTGGAACTGTGGGAGACTCTGCCCCCCTGGAAATAATTTGCCCCTCCTTGGAATAAATTCCTGCTCCCCTCCCCCTAGATATATTTCAAATCCTCTGATATTATCAAATGTGAAGCTTAGAAATGGCCTTAAATCAAACTCCAAATGAATTCTAAATGCTTTCTCTCGTCAAAAATTTGTCGGAGAAGACCACCTCAAATAACTACTAGACTATAGGCAGAAAAAGTCAGGGGAGGAAAGCTCTAAATAGCTTCCAAGGTCATCCAAATTTCAAAAATGTCTGGGGGCGGACAACTTCAAATAGTTTCTAAGTGCATGTCATCATGAAGAATTTTCAGGCGAGGACCCCCCTCTCCCCAAATAGCCTAATTTATGAAATAACTCAGTTTTCAAAATTTTGTCAGTGGAAGACCAATTCAAAGATTATCTTTTAGAGATATTTATCTATCGTAAAAAATTAAGGTGAGGTTCACTCTTAATAGCTTTGAGGGTAATCTAAATTTCAAAAATGTCTAGGTGAGGAAACCTTTAAATGGTTTATAAAAGAATCTTTTTTTAAAAAAAATAAGGTGAAGATTACTCATAGATTCTAGAGTGAACTTTTTTTAAAAGTGTTAGAGGGCCACTTCAAATAGTTTTTAAACTATCTGATTTTAAAAAATTGGAGAGGATGACCATTGTTTAAAACATACATAAGATTAAATATGAATGAGAAACTATTAAATTGCTTTAAACAGAAATCTAACATTGTAATTAATTATGTTATTTATAATCTTGACCCCCCTATGAAAATGATCTGGATCCGCCCCTGGATCTATCTGGTAGCTTTTGCTAGCTGTCAGTTACCTACACTCCGATGTCGAATGAACTATATACAAGTACAACATTACCAAAAAAAGTTGGTAAATTTTGGTGTAGTCTCATTATGTTGTGTATATACGAGTATAACCAGACTGACCTCGGTAGGTGGACAGACGAACCACTGGTTTTATGGTAGACGCAACTGTTCCGTAGTACCAGGGTTGAAATCAAGCCCCACACAAACATGTCACCTACCTGTAACAAGCAAAACATCACACCATATATTACATGTGATAACAAACAATGAAATATTATTATGTTAGATTAAGTGGATAATGACAACCTGACACGAGAATTGAACCTGAGACTTTTTGGATTTTCGTACCAATGTTCTACCACTGAGCCATCCTGGTTTGTACCATATCCAACAAAGACTACTCTTCACTTGTGTTTCTTAATTGACAATATTAATAATGATTTATCACATCTTTTTGACATCTTAATTCAAATCAAATTGATTGTGATGCATTAAATTAGTAAACATATTGATTTTTATTTTTTTCCTGTAAATAATTACGTCATTTTAAATTGAGATAAAAAAAAATTAAGGCAAATTTTGTTGTGATTGTGACAAACAAATATATAGGTGCGTGATTTAATGTAGTCTCCCTAAACGACAAACGTTAAATAAAATATAACCTTTTAAATACTTAAACCAATTAAAATATTTCTAAGATCGGTTAAGTGTTTTCTAACAACCATTCTTTCCCCAAGATAATAATTATGCGTCAGAAATTAAATAAAATCCAACTAAGTCTTCCTTCGACGTGTGTTTGGACAAATATATATTATTTAACAACCTTTTATGATTTCTTGACGATTGAAAGGAAAATTGCCTCTGACGAGGCAAGTAGTGAAAGTTAATTATAATTTGTTAATAATAACCGAAACCTAATCAATGCGGCGATATATTTATAGCCCATTTTCCCCAACCTCCTACCCCACCCAAAAAGTATTTCTCATTATGCCAGTTATGAGCTCCTAATAGCTACTTGCATAATAGGTTCAGTAGCACAGTCCATCCCCGCGAAGAAGTGGAGGAAAGTTAATTATATTATTATCTATCCACTCCTCCCGAAAATTGGTATATAAATCTCGTCTACGACCTCCGCTAGCTCCGTATCCTTACAGTACTTTAGTCTGTATGAATTTTAGTTTTGTGCACAATCCGTGTCCTTAATCACGTGATATCGTGTTTTCAATGCAATCCCCTATATCTTCTGGTATAGTCTATAGCGAATTGTTACTTTCATTGATCTGTCTCAGCAAGGCCGTAGCCAGCCAATAATTTCAGGGGGGGTTTGGTGGGCACATCCCCCAATTACTGGACTCTAGAAAAAATTATCAATATTAAACACCTCTAGAAACTATCTGAAGTGTTTTTTAATTGCAACATAATACCATAATTGCCGACGGCTGGAAAAAATGATAAATATTAAACACCTCTAGAAGCTCTCTGAACTCTGAAGTGATTTTTATGGTAACACAGCCCCCTAATTTGTACTTGTACCTTACTTTTGATATTGTTTGAACCATAAATAAAGCCATATATATTTTGTTCATGAAATGTTGGTGGTGTTTGAACCTCCAACCCCCCTCCCACCCCCCCATTGCCTACGGCCTTGTGTCTCAGTCTCACTTATGGCTCTGACAATATGAAAGTGGCAGAGGTATGAACGATCCTACTAACATTCAATATACAGCCAGTCTCTGTTATGAATGGAATAATGATGTCGCTTACAGGGTCAGTTAGTGTATGTAGACTGATGTGCAATATTACCTTTGATTCAGTGAGGAAAGCAACAGGAAACTACCTCACTCCTCATTTCCCTAGTTCTCCTCTTCAGGACGTTCAAGCTGATGGTGGAACTGCTGAGGATTTAACCAACCTTCGGGCTTATTACTACTCATACATTCATATATTAAAATAATAGAATAGTCTATCCAATCAAACCCAATTCAATAAAACAATTTCAGAAAATTCGATAGAAACAATCAACATTTTCATAGTTTATATTTATTGCTTAGGGATTTCTAGTTTAAATAACGATAGCTTAAGGTCTAAGACAATTGAAGCTTTCAAGGAATTTCTATTAAATGTAGAAAATACATAACGTTTAGAAAATGATGACCGTCTGTCTACTTTGCTATCAATCAATGATGCTTTCATTTCGATGTTCATTTATTTGTCCACCTGTGATTGGTTCTTCGTAGCCGTCCATAGCGATAGTCCTTCAGAAAGATATAAGTTAATCCAACTCATACGGAGAGCTATGCACTTCAGACCTTACAGACCGGGACTCTGTGTACAGATCAATCTGTTACTGTGGAGTCGATATCTTCTTATGAAATACGGACCTTACGGCCCGGGACTTTGTGGACAGAGCAATCTGTTACTGTGGAGGTGATATCTTACTACGAAATACGGACCTTACGGACCAGGACTTTATGTACAGATCAATCTGTTACTGTGGAGGCGATATCTTACTATGAAATACGGAACTTACGGACCAGGACTTTATGTACAGATCAATCTGTTACTGTGGAGGCGATATCTTACTACGAAATACGGAACTTACAGACCGGGACTTTGTGGACAGATCAATCTGTTACTGTGGAGGCGATATCTTACTACGAAATACGGACCTTACGGACCGGGACTTTGTGGACAGAGCAATTTGTTACTGTGGAGGCGATATCTTACTACAAAATACGGACCTTACGGATTGAGACTCTGCGGACAGAGTAATCTGTTACTGTGTAGGCGATATCTTACTACGAAATACGGACCTTACGGATCGAGACTCCATGGACAGAGTAATCTGTTACTGTGGAATGTTTTTCTCTTACGGATTACGGATACGGAGTATGTATACGGGGTTTGATTCAGTGTAACGGACAAATTTAGATCGAGAAATAATAATTTGTGTGGCAGTATGTTTTAAAACACATTAAACCTCTTATTGTCTAGTCATTTATTAGAATTTAAAAAAAAAATCTTTGTAATATAGAGTTGGTTAATATCTACATTTATTGAAAGTATGAGTAGTAAGTAAATTCATTAGTAGACCCTAATTACCATTTTAAAGAGCTCTACTTATCCATATGAATATCTTAATAGCACAATAATGTTCAATGTTCGGTTAAAACGCCTTTTCATTAAGAGGCCAAACCTGGATTTACGTACCAGTCGTTATCTAAAAGTCTACCCGGGAATGTGGGTATGCAAATCACTCCGCGTCATTGCCCCTTATGTGGTATGTGGGCCAATCATTAGCGGAGATATTAGTGCCTTGAAATAGTGGATTGGAGAGGCATCCAACAAATTTACATACGCGATTCTTTGCCGCGGACAACAACCGCTTGTGTGCTGAAAGGCGATCATTGAATTTATTGTGTTATTGTGATGTATTTTAAGAGGGTTGTACGGTAGATCAATGAGACGTGTGCAGACATTTAGAAATCACGCATTATTTAAGAAGTTGTTTGATATTCTAAAATATTACTTTCTATAAAATGTAGGAGAAAATTATCTGCAGGTTTTCAACCAGTTAAAAAGTTTAAAATTTGAGTTTAGAATTATTTTTTTTAAATGACGCTTTACGCAAAAATTTGTATTTGTGAGATTGAAGCAAAATTGTATGAACCTTCTTCTATCAAATAAAGTCATATTTTGATAAGGTCACAACAAAACATTTTAAAATAGTGGGGAATAGTTTTATTGTCGGGTTTAATATAAGTTATCAATATTATTTAAAACACTTTAAACTTAGAATTTAAACTTTTTAAGCAGTCGAAACTTTCACCTACATTTTGTCGAAAATAATATTAAATAATATCAAACAACTTTCTATATAATTCGGTATTTCTAAACCTCTACAACGCTTCCAGTGTGCTACTATGAAGATTTTATCGTCACTGTTGTTATACATTTTAAAATAATTGTTTACAAATTAGTTGTGTTTACATTTAGGGAGTGAGGACTGATGAGTGATGTCGTAGAAGGAATAGGTAAAGAGGAACATGAATAAGACGAATGCAACTGATTTATAACCACCTCAACCAAGGAAGGAAGATGGATTTTCAGGACATAAAAACAGTAATCCAATAATATGCATATACATAATAATACCATTGGATTTATTTTTTGAGACGTGAAAATGTATTCATATTACATCTCTATGTTTCATAAACAATTACACGCCCATCCTACAGCTTCATTGTCACCAAATGCTCAAAAGAATAGCGACCATTAATTATTATGCTAAAAAA
>CABFWB010000165.1:12911-47596 GCA_902151455.1 Timema bartmani | reverse complement strand
GGGGGGGGGGGGGATATTTGGGAGGGATGGGTGGGACAGCATCATTATATTCGAGACTATCTCGCAAAATACGTTATGAAGGTTTGATGGGGGATAAGTGAAATATCTAGAGACCTTTTTTAAGAACTTTTAGTTAGCACATTAAAATTAATATCAAAATATTTTAAAAATTCATTGTAATATTTTTGAATTATTGAATATTTAGGCTACATTGATTATTGGGCCTTTGATATGCAAATAGTCAACAATTATATCGTTTTTGATGAGAGTTAATTTTTGTAAAAATTATATATATTTTATTTAGTAGCAGACGACTTTGTTCTTTGTCCGAAATGGTCAGTAAAAACAGTGCCAACTGCACTATTATAATTTTTTCCTAAAACAAATAAAAGATTCCAGCCCGGAAAAAAAATTTCTCCCCACCAAAGGCCAATGGTTAATAGGAATTAATTTATGTGTTTGGTCTGGTTATGCGACCAAAGGTAAATATTTAAAATTTAAGCATTTGAAACCAAGCCGTAATTTATCCATCCACTTAAATATGAGAATAATTTTTTTTAATCATTTCTAACCGAAAAGTGCCTTTTAATTACCGACTTGAAAAATCAAAATTCAACTTTTTATTTAATGAAATCCAAGCATTTTATTTACCACAAATCATGGTGTTTAGGTGGCATCATCATTGAAACCATCAAATTGCTGTTTTTGTTCGCTTGGCATTTACTTTTTTGACGGTTATATTTATTATTATTATTATTATTATTATTATTATTATTATTATTATTATTATTTAGCACCGCGTATAACTAACCATTCGGGTTATACGCTTAAGTAATAATTACACTAATGGATTAGGAATTGGGAAGGTTAAATTTAGAGGAAGTAAACCCGTAATTGCGTGAAGGGAGAGTGGAAAACCATTTAGGAAAAACCACCCCCAGTTCACCCGACCGAGATTCGAACCTCGATCTCCCCATCCTTGGTGGTCTAGCTCAACACGACTGACGCGTTAGCCAACTACGCCACCGAGGCGGGTTTGACGGTTATAAAAGTAACTAAAACAACGCTCATATATTCATAAGTCAAGCTATGTGATCTGCAACTGTAACTGTTGTTATATATTATCAATATCAATTTTTGTTTAATCCATGGCGTCAGCCCGCAATAGAGCTATACTGACGGAGAATCCACTGTCTTTTGGCGAAGATAGTCCCAGTTTCTGCCGGATGGAAGTTTCATGTGGCCAGCAAAACGATCCCTTCAGCCGTTAATCTTAGTTTTCTAAACCGGAGTCGCTACTCTTTAATTTAATTAGCTCCTTATTTGTCCCCACGAGGCTAAGCTCCGTTCTAGACCCTTTACTTCACGGAAAATTTGGAAGCACGGGGCATCAAACCGGGATCTTTGGCTCAGTAGCCAGGAAATCTGGCCACTAGACCACATGATACTAATAATATAATAGAATGTTATCAATGTTAGCAGCAAAAAATGTGTTTGTATTTTCTAAAATTTCCTTCCTATCATAGTCGTAATAGGTCCTGTATTTATGAGTGCATTATTAAGTACCTCGGGTGGTTTTCTCTGCAAAATTATAAAACCATTCGAGATGTCTCTGACCGTACTCGGTAACACACACCCTGTAGAGAAACCTCACTTGGACTGGGGATGTAGTCTACCTCGGTGGTCTTGGGAAAAAGTGTTTGTATCAAGATAAAATGTTCGTGGGTTCAAACCCAGCCGGAGTTGACGGGTTTTGTCTTGAGCGAGAAAAATCCGTAGCACAAAGCTTCCTTTCTTGGTAAAGTAAAGCTGTCGGCCGGTCCCATGTCGATTGTGACATATAAAAGAACCCTGGAAAATAGGGCCAGTGTGAAAATACCTCTCCGAGCAAAATTGGTAGGCCCTTTCGCTCTCGCTCATAGAAATTATCGTAGGCTGATATAATGAGTCGGATCATAAAGTGCACGTTAAATGCCTCAAATATTATTATTAGCACCGCGTCTTACTACCCGTTCGGGTTAAACCCACTTGCGCTAATGTGTTATGGTATGTTGATTGTGAGATGAAATGGAGGACATCCAGTTTAACGTGAGATCCGAACCACGGTGGAGGCCTGGCATTCCACACATTCCCAAGTTGTGATTAATTCACGTCTTTTCAGAGGTGAAGGAAGGGTTTGGCAATCAGATGAATCTGTGCCGAGACCGAGGATTGAACCCCGGACCCCCCAGTACAGACGCCTTACCCCTAGACCGCCAGGTCACCTAATATAATACCTCAAATAAATAAATTAATTAAATACGTAATTTTTTTTTCTTCGTTCATTCAAGGCAATGTTTTACAACGAGAGAAAACTTAGAGGAAAGGACCGAAACTAATGTGTGGTAAACATTTCTTCGTGTTCTCCCATTACCGGTAGCGTGTAACTCATATTCACAAGCATTCCGTACATAAATTAACCGATTAGCCTGCAGGCTTCATTTACCCTGACGAGTCGGTTGATTCAAGTGAAGAAAGTTGTAACGCCTGACTAGCATATTTTACATGAAGTATTATTTATTATTATTATTATTATTATTATTATTATTATTATTATTATTAGCACCGCGTCTTACTACCCGTTCGGGTTATACGCACTTACGCTAATGTGATTGTGAGATGAAATGGAGGACATCCAGTTTAACGTGGAATCCGAACCACGGTGGAGGCCTGGCACTCCTCACATTCACAAGTTGTGATTAATACACATCTTGTCAGAGGTGAAGGAAGGGTTTGGCAATCAGATAAATCTGTGGCGGAACCGAGGATTGAATCCGTTTCTTACTATCCGTTCGAATTATCTTCATAATCATATTTCTTCTATACATCATCCTATGTTCAAAAATATTAGGAATTGTTATGCAATGTGTGTCTCGGACACATAACTGAACAACCCGCCTCGGTGACGTAGTTAGCTAACGCACAAGTTTTGTGTTGAGCTAGATTGCCGAGGACGGGAAGATCAAATTTCGAATCTCGCTCGGTGTGAACTGGGGTGGTTTTTTCCTAAATAATTTTCCATTCTACCTCCATGCAAATGCGGGTTCACTCCCTCTATATTCATCCTTCCCAATTTCTAACCCATTAGTGTAATCGGTATTTAAGTGTTTAACCCACATGGATAATAAGACGCGGTGCTAAGTATTATTATAAGTATTATTGAGTGAACATTAGTTAGAAATGACCTTTTGAATTTGTGAGGCGCACCATTATTAGATTAATAATTTTATGGTAGCTTTTGTAAAGAGATTATGAACTGTTATTTTGTTACATAACTTAAACAACCATAACCAATCGATCGGCAAAGCTCAATTACCCCATAAGATTCAATCTCCGGTTAATCTAAGCGCTGATCCAAACAAGGAACCTGTTCTTCAGAACTTTCATGACCCTCTGCACAGGGCTCCACAGCATCTGTCCCGCGAACAAGAGTGACAAGACTGTGGATCCAGGGATTAATAAAGTATGGTTCGTTGACAAGGGGAAGGGGACCCTCTGCTCGGGGATGAATAAGTACAGCCTTCAAGCCCGTGATTAATAAGAACAGATCATTCTACTCAGGGGCTGACATTATATGGTCATAAGTCAGGTGTGGCCCATGGAACACGTGAAACAGAACTCAGGGGTTGACATAGGTCATGAGTCAGGTGTGGCCCATGGAACACGTGAAACAGAACTCAGAGATTGACATAGGTCATGAGTCAGATGTGGCCCATGGAACATGTGAAACAGAACTCAGGGGTGGACATCATACGGCCGTGAACAATATTAATATGAAAAACTTTCCAACCGATCATTATTAATTTTTATATATGTATAGTATATTTACATATATTTATGTATATTTATATCTCCCTCGTTCTCTTTCACTGACAGCTGCACTAAGAAGCTTGACTAAATATGACGAGACTAGTGTTTGTTCCCCGGTGGGTGTCCTGAAAGGTGGGTTTGTCTGCATTGCGGATTCATATTTCCTTCTCATCTAAGTGCTAGTGAGTTCCTTCAAAGTTTTCCCGTCTTTCTCTGTTTTCTAAAATCAATTCAAAATATTAACAGTAAATACACTAGTTCAACAAACTATAAGCCCTTCAGAAGTGATCAAGCTGTCTAAGGTGTCAGACTATTATTGCATTTGGTTGATAGGGAGGCTGAAGCTTTTTTTTCCCCAAGCTCACATCGGTGGTCACGTGGTTTAGGACCTTAGGTTCGCAAGAGACTAGTCTCTCATAAAACTGAAGGTTCCTTGTGGACAATTTATATTATGTGATTTATTACTATCGTATTCCCATCCTCTGACTACTTTAATGCGGATGCATTTCATTTATGACACCTTTTTCATTAATACCCATTAAATTAAACCGTTGCTAACATTTGTGATACCCACTTCAGTGGCCGATTGGTCTAAGGCATCACTTTCGTGTTAGACTGGCTTCCTGAAGACGTGGGGATCGGGGTTCGAATCCAGGACGGGTCTATTGAGGGTGGTTTATTCCTAGTTGAATTACCACTCTCCTTTCAAGCAAATGCGGGTATATTACCTCTAAAATGCTGCCTTCCTCATCTCCACCCCATTAGAGTAATTATAATATATACGTATAACCTGAACAGGTAGTAAAACGCGGTGATAAAAAAAATTAACCCTTGTGATTGTTTGCATCAATGGGTGCGTGGCCTAGGGTGTCAGCTTCCTTTGGGCTGGTTTGTCGGTGAATGGGAGGTCTAGGTTCGAATCCCGTTGAAGTGCTTTAAGGGTGTTAGTTTTCTTAAACATTTTATCACTCTCTCTCCACGCAAATATATGGGTATATATCCTCAACATCCGAACTTCCTCATTCCTAACCCATCAGGGTAAATATGAGGATAATCCGCAAGGGTAGAAAGACTCTGTGGACAAAAAAAAACTTATAATATTTCCAACCAATAAAATGTGTGTTACTCATTGCGAGGGAGCTACAGATATTATTATTGTTAGGTGTTCTGTCTTTCGACAGGTCCATTGCTTGTCCAAATTGAGCCTTCTAGCATGTCCTATCAGCAGCTTCCAGTTTTATATCCCGAAACTTCATCTCCTTTCCTTGTTTTAAGTCATCAATCAGTTTTGTTCTTCGTCTTGCTGGTCCCTTTCTTCAGCCTCCACCTTGTTACCAGATCCAACTGGCTCTTTTGATTAAACACTTGTTCGTTATTAGCTCGTCTATATTACAGATACTTAGGGATATATTTCACTAATAATGATTAGTCGATTATGCACTGGAGAGGTTATAAACTGTTAGATGTAACAGTTTGGAAAACAATCTAAAATCTAATCTTGGTAATGAGAGTGAAAGTTAATAATTGGATGAGTTATAAGTTTTAGCTTGCTACTTTGCAATTATTATATATTGGACCAAATTTAGCAGTCAATTTTTAATTATAATTAGAGATTACAATTTCGTAATACGTAATTTAGTGACAATATAATTGAAATGCATGTGGAAGTCAAATACTATTGATTAAACATTTTGATGATAATAATAAAGAAACATTTTAAAATTTAAACATAAAATCAAGGACAACAAAAATTGTTTAAAATGTACGGTAGGTCTACATGTTTAAAATAAATCGTGAGTTTAGGTATTAAAAATATAGAAGGATAGTTTATATTTTTCAATGGTAAAAGAAAGAAATTTGTAATATTATGGTTTTTATATAAAACTGAAACTTAATTCATATCTTATGAAATTATTATAAGTAAGTTAAGATGACATTCTCAAAATAGAACCTTTAGCCCCAATTTTATTCCTGATCTGTTAAAGTAATTAAATTAATTTTAAATTTACATGGATTAAATAACAATATTTAAATCAATTCAGTTACCAAACGGTTTAAATCTATATTAATAATAGGAAGAGCGTGTTTGTCTGTCATAAGTATTGTCTGAGATCTACCGCATGAAGAGATCAAGAATTTTAAAAATTATTATCCCTTATGCACTTTGAATCTGGAATTTTGAAATTTCGACGAGATTTTTTAAATTAATTAAACTACGGCCAGAAACAAAGCAATATTAATAAAATGAATAGTTTGTGTGTCGGTCATGACTCATGATGAGCATTGCGTAATAGCTATCGTAAGCAGAGGTCTGAAATTAAAAAAAAAAAATTAAGATCCCCTGTGTACGAACATATGCACTTCGAAGCCGGAGTTTTAAAATTTAAATTAGATTTGTTTAATTAATTAAACACCTGGTCGGAAGCAAAACTTTAAAGTTAAGGCGTGTAACCTTAACAGGTGGTAAGACGCGGTGCTAAAAAATAACACTTTATATCTACCCTCCACGTATAGTTATTAAACTAAAAACATCTCTCTTGGGCAATAGCGGGTATTTCAGCTAGTGACAAATATTGCAACAATGCACACTATCGTAGTCGTATCGTAGTTTTCCCTTGACTTTAGGCTCTTTATCTGTGTGTGTAGGCTAGTTTACTACAGTAGCCCCATGGCTTCTTTGATGCTGACTGACAGCTCACAGCTGACTTCTGACAGTCAACATTTAGGTATATACCTAAATTTTGACTGCCATAAGTGACAGCTGCTAAACACATGTTTTTTGCAGATCATATGGTTCAGCGTAGGGATACATAATTTGGTCTGGTAGCTTTTCAAAGCCGTCAGCTGTCAGTCAGCACCAAAGAAGTCATGGGGCTACTGTACTTTCGTGTACTGTATCTTATCACTTTCATTGTATATATAGCTACAGCTTATGGATCTAATTTATTGACACTGTATAGTAACATGAATATAAAGAACATGAGTTCAGGGTGTAGTATATACAATTTAAATGGCAACTACCCACTTTAGTGGTTGAATGGTTTAAGGCGTCACTCTCACAATAGGCTGCACTTCTGATGATGGGAGATTGGGACACGAATTTCTGTCCGGTGTACTGAGGGGGGAGGAGGGGGTCTCCTTAAATAGTTATCCATTATTTTTCCACACAAATCTACACTTAATTTAAATTCAACCTGATTCATTCTTAGCACATCAGCCTAATTATTACTTGCGCATATAAAGTGAAAAAATAATGAGACGTGTGGCTTAATAAAAAATAACACTACCCTCTCCGGTTACCATAAGTGATTTTAGAGTGTCAATCTACGAAAATACCAAGGAAAAAAATTATCAAATTAATATAGGTGACATCTGCTTTTAAACAAATTAATATCCCATTATTCCCCTAAATTTTAAGTGCATGTCACTCAAAAATCTAACTTTAACATGATCAATAATCTAGCTCACAGTAACAAAGTATTTCCACATGTCCGTCACAGACTCTGCCTTAAATTATGATTGAAAGCATTGGGTTACCAAGTAGAAGATCCCGGGTTTTACTCTCGTTTTATTAAAATTTACTAATATGAGTATGATTATTGATGAAAATGTATCCGTAACTTAAGAGATCATTTTAATCTTCTCTATTAACGTACCTTTCGTTCACCGCGAAAGGTATCAGACCAACCTTAATGGATTACACAATTACCCTGTCTTATAAGCTATACCATAGTGGAATGATGTAAGGTAAGCTTAATATTTCTTGCTACCTTACTTAAGCCTGATTCAAACGCTTGCCGAAAATTTAGAGCATAATCTGCTCGAGTGGTGCAGAAATTCACACGCTATCAACAACTTTTGTTAACCAATAATGATTTGCAGCACAAACTTAAAACAAATGGTTATCAATTTATTTTATTTTGTACTGGAGAAAAAGATATTTTAAAATGTGGTCACGATGGATATTTTCTAATTATTGTGTGTGTGTGTGTTGAAACAAACCAACACAAAATAAGAACGACACGTAAACGTTTTATTTAATGAGCCATTTCAAATTCACCTCCCAGCAGTAGACTCAGTCTTCTGCTTGTATCGCTCTTTGTAAGTGTATACGCGTATTGTGTGGTTTGTTATAGTCGTATGCGTAGTGATTGAGTTGGTTTGTTTTGAAATTTGATTGGTTATTGTGTGAGATTGTTTCTGATTGGCCTGTGCCTTGTGATTGGCTTAGAGCTCATCACGTGACCACGTTTTAGGAGGGAGCTGGGAAAGAAAACATGATAATCCTCATAGATTTAGATGAGATATATTTACTATTTAAACGCAAATAAAATCCTGAAATCTAGCTATTAAAATTAGATAAAACATTATTCGATATTATCTATACTTTAGGTAATGACTGACTATAAAAAAAACTTGTAGCTTGAGAGGTAAGCTACCAAAAAACTGTTAACACTTTCTTTTCTTCATAAAATGAGGGCTATCATGTTTTTGTTCCAACCCCTCATTCCAGCTCTGCTTTCGTTTTTAGTCGAACGTGTGAATCTACATCTAGAGGTTTAACGAAGGTTACAATAATTGAAACTGTGCAAGCGTTAGTTTTCTTCCATAATGAACACCCCTGATTAACTCAGCGGCAACTTTCTTGGGCCAAGGTTTGTCATCTTGCACTTGTTAGGTGAATCTCATTCATAGCACTTTCTCCGCTGATCATGCTCTTCTTGACCTACTGACTTTAAATATTCTACAGGCAGAAAAAAAACCCACCAGACAACAAGTGTCCCCCCCACCTCATCTGTAAACTTGTTCAGACGCTCATCAGAAGGTGGGGGTAGCTGTCGTCGCGATTTAAGAGCCCGTCTCACACCACGGATAACACCTATTTTAGGTAGGTGATACAGCTCGAACCAGACTTCGCATAGTGGTGCGGATTTATGTAGTCACCTTTGAAAAAAAAAAGCATGGAATTGAAGCCAATGAAATATTTTTAACCTCTTTTAAAATAAATGTGCCGCTGCATCACACAGACTTTCTCGTTACTTTACCTATAAAAAAAAATGGAGACATTCACTTAAATCTCGTAAGATATTAAGAGTAAAAAAAGGGTAAAATACAATTTTAACTCAAATGAGCCTGTACTGCAATTTATTAGAGAAGCATGAGACTTTTATTATGCACTTTATATTAAGGTATCTGTCGTATTCAAATTATTTATTAAAATATATTATTTTCTGGGGTCCTTATGAAATTTGAGATATAAAAATTGTTATGCAGAAAAATTTGTGTAATGTGAATTTCCCTTTTTCCTCCCTGTACCCTTCATATGTGAAACGAAATAATATACATTCTTGCAGAAACAAAGTGGAAACAAAATAGCATTGTATTTCAGCAAAGAGCATAAATTAAATAATATACAATGTTACAGGAACATAAAGTGACAAAATGTACATCACTGTTCACCAAAGAGCATAACAAACAACACCCCATTTCCTAGACTTCAATTTTAAAATTATATTTGCTTATAGCTCAGAAACTATTACTGTTTTTATAAAAACACGCTTTAATTTTATTTTTTTTATAACCTTTAAGTCACACAACTTTGCGACAGTAAGTTATTTTGTATCTCAATAATTTTCGGAGATATAATCAAAATTTGAGATATCCGCCGGAGTTAAGTACCCTCTAAGTCATTTTCCCCGAAAAATTAGATGCGCCATTTTGTTTGTAATGTTAAACAGTGCCTAGCTATGAATTTTAATCAAAATCGTTAGAGCGTATTTCGAGAAATTCACTTTTTTTCTTTTCACACTCTTAAGTAAACTACCCTCAATTTTAGGGCTAGATATATATAATTCCAAAAATTCCTATGAGCAGCCCTATAAAAACTGTATAAACAAAGTAATATCCCTATTGGTAAAATGGTTTTGGCTGTAGTCCGAGCCACAGACACACAGACAGATGGCATCGCGAAAACCACTTTTTCTGGTTCAGGACGTCATTAAATGTCGACATCCATCAAAAATCGAATTATATCTATATGTTTTACGATCACAATACTTCGTCTTTCTTTGAGAGGTCACGAGAAAGTAAAAATACAAAAAAAAGTTGTAAAAAATAATTATTTCAAAATTAAAAGAAACGCCTCTGTGGCGTAGATAGCTAACGCACTTGTTTCATGTTGAGCTAGACTGCCGAGTATGGGGAGATCGAGGTTAGAATCTCGGTCGGGTCAACTGGGGTGATTTTTCCTAAATAGTTTTCCACTCTCCTCCATGCAAATACGGGTTCACTTCCTCTAAATTCAACCTTCACAATTCCTAACCCATTAGAGTAATTAGTACTTAAGACGGGATCGCGAGTAATTTTATAGCATTACATTTTTTTGGCCAAAATAAATAAAATATTTCTCCAGTAGCAACATAGAGTTTAGTTTTCTGCACATGGTGATATCAACAGATCTTGAATATCTATCAAGGGTGTCCTGGAATTTTGTCAAAACTTTTTAAATAAAGAGAAAATGTTTTGACAAAAGCGTATAACCCGAACGGGTGATAAGACGCGCTGCTAAATTAATAAAATAAATAAAAGAACCTACTAAACTGATCCCGACTTTGCTGTTGCCAAGTGAATAATGTCGAAAGATTTTAACTTCGATACGTTTTCTTGTTCGATCGTAATCTTATATTTCACGTACCGGTTAGTTAATAGTGAAACGGTTTATTTAAGACAATTCTGTTCCTGATATTGCCTTTGTTAGTTCGAGTCCTGGTTGGGTTGGGAGTGGAAATCAGTTGAGAGGCGCCAAGGCTGGCAGTGCATCATTGAATGCACTGCCCTTGATGGAAGGCTCGCGAGAAAAGACCAGTGTTTTGGCAGTTTTTATAGCAAAACATATTTTTTAGTCAAATATTTCTCCAGTAGAAACATAAAATTTAATTTTCTTGACATGATTATATCAACAGTTCTTAAATATCTGTCAAGGTCGTCCTGGAATTTAATGACAACTTTTTGCTCTTCATTTAAAAAATGTCTTATCTAATGCCGCTACGCTCATTACAGATATTCAATAACTGTTGATATCACTATGTGTAGAAAATTTAAACTCTTTGTTTCTGTTATAAAAATATGTGTACAAGTGTAAACTTTCATATTTCACTATTTAATTTGATAAGAACATAGGTAAATCTTTTATAAATGCACAGCACTGCACTGAACTCAACCACTTGATGTTATAACCGATCACAGAGAAATAAAAACAAAGCAGGCTAGAACATGAATATACTTTGATGATTTGCTTAAAAACCAACAGTTATTTTCGGAGCACAAGCTAACGCGAATTTGCGCCTTGTTAACACGTGTGAAGCCTACCGAAGGCTGTTCGGCGGCGTTCTCTTCTGTCGGTCACAATGAAACTAATTTCGTGTTCATTACTGTTCGTTCGCTTGTGTTCTCTCTGGTGCAGCCCTAGCTTAAAGAGTTTGTCACGCCTGCACTAAATGATGAATAAACAGCCTCTGGTTCTGGTTTACGTCTGCCCCAGAAATATCTAGGATGAGCAGCAGGTAGTAGTCGGCTCAATACGTCTCTTGGAGGTGGTCGATCATCAACGTCCCAGTGGCTCTCGACCAGTTGGCAGCTGCCCTGGTTTCAATTCCCTCGGCGGCGTATTCCCCCCACATCCACCTACCGCGTCTCACTAGTACATATAATATGTACTAATTACGCTAACTTATTAAGAAATTAGGAAGGTTGAATTTTGAGCACATGTACCCGAATTTGAGTGGCGAAAGGGTGGATAACCATCTAGGAAAAATCTTTCTCAGTACACCTGACCGGGGTTAACACCCTGATCTCCCCGGGGTCACCCTGTTACATTTATTTCATAAAAGTTATCTGCAACTGTCATTTTTTTAATCGATATTATCATTATTTATAAAATAGCACTAACAATATAGTGAAATTATATCAATGTTGGTAACAAAAAATATGTTTGTCTTTTCTTAAAGGTGTTCCAAATGTTCATTCGTAGGAAAATTAAGGTAAAGTTATGCTGTCTAGGTATTGTCATTTTAGTTTCTGGTAACACAATTTAATGTATGTATTTAGTTTAGATTTTTTTTTTGGATTAATTTAAATGAGTAAATATTAAATATTCATTCTATTGCCAAATCACCTTTGGAAAAACATTTTAAACATATAAAATGAAGTGTTCAATTGCCAACATATAGTTTAATTATATCAACATTTTTCTTATATAATATGTCAAAATTTATACGACTTATTTAAAAAGTTTCAGGTGCAGTGCACATATCCTAGCGTATGAATACGTACACTTCGATTTTGTAGATTTATGAACTATCTGATAATGTTTTTCCTTTGGCAACTAAACTATACATATTACCATGGAAAAAAAAAAGGAAGAAAGGAAGAATGAAAGATAAAGATCTTAGCCAAAAAGAGATTTTATTTAAGATAGACACAGAAGGATATGTTACATAAAAACATGACATTAATTATTAATCGTATTCATTTAAAGATTGCTGTCTTACACATTAGTAAAACCATAAAGGAAGAATTTAAAATTAGAAGAAATATAAAAATGAAGGAAAATAACAAATAAGTTAAGTAGCTTAGTAAATTTACGTATTAAATTAACATAAATTTTAAGAATTAATTCAAGACTATTTGGAAAGATCACTTATAAATTACTTAGAAAATTAAATTGCTTCAGTATAAAAAATAAGTGTCAAGTCTAAAAAGCCTGGGAATTTTTTTTTAAAGCTACAATTATCATGCTACAAAAATATTACATTGAACTGAATCTTTGCTTTTCTATACTTGACATTTATTTTTACTATGCCAAAGTTTTGTCTAAGCAAACAACAATTTCAAAGACAATAAACACAACAAAAAAAACTTTTTTCATAATGTGAAATTTCAACATCTGTTGGCCCGAATAGCTAGTAAAATTACTGTAAAGAGGTATTTTGTGGTTGTAATATAAAACACAAGAATTAATCAGATCTGACCTTTCCAAATGTTCAGTAAACATAAAGCATAGAGTCACACACGTCCTCCGAACAGATATATCCTGCTAATAAGCCAACCGTAATAAAATAAATATTATTATTATTATTATTATTATTATTATTATTATTATTATTATTAGCACCGCGTCTTATTACCCGTTCGGGTTATACGCACTTACGCTAATGTGCAATGGTAGGGTGATTGTGAGATGAAATGGAGGACCTACAGTTTAACGTGGAATCCGAACCACGGTGGAGGCCTGGCATTCCTCACATTCACAATAAAATAAATAAACGTTTTACTCCACTCTGTGAGGGCTGAACTCGTTTTAGATTTTCCTAATATAACTACGTACAGTCGTATCGCTATGGGAGTATTTTTCATGTATTCATAATACATCAATGTGCTCTGCAATTTTGACCACCGTTGACATTTCGTTTTTAAACGCTATAAAAGTTTTTTTTTATATAATCGGTATACGAGTATACCTATAGTTTCATGGTTAAATTCCCAGGGTGCCTTGCGCGATTTACTCATGGCAAACAAAAAATATAGCAAAAGTAATTTTTTGTGTACTGAGTCTTACTACCCACCCGGGCTGTTCGCATATTTACATTATTAAGGTAGGGATAAAGGAAAGTAGAATTGAAATATAATATATATATATATATATACGCATTCGCGTAGAGATAGAGTGGGGAATCATTTAAGAAAAAAAACCTCATTGCACCCGAATGTGATTTGAACCCCTAAATACACATCACCGGAAATCCAGTTTAGCACTAGAGTGACGCGTTAACTAATTCGACCACTCGATGCGGGAAACGATTGTGTCAATTCTAGATCTAAGTTATGATGTAGTATCTACTTCGATGGCTGGATGGTCTAAAGCACTACTCTCGCAATAGACTTGGTAGTGATGTTGGGGAGAACGAGGTTCGTTCCCAGGCGGCTGTACTGAGGGTGGTTTTTCCTTAAATTTTTTCCCACTCACTAAAATGTGGTTACACTTCCCCTATATTCAGCCTTTCTTATCCCTAACCCATTAGCTTAGCTAGTACATAGGCGTACAGCCCAACCAAGCATTAAGACGCAGTGCTAAAAATTTTATTTTTTAATTACTTTTTTAAGTCTTTGGTTTGATTTCCGGTATCGTCGGAGGATTCCTATTTAACGCTCGTTCGTCGGACGTGTGACTCGGCGCTCAATAGCCTAGAGAAGGGAGGTGGAGTGGGTGGTTGGCACCTGTAGACGAACTGTAGCTGGAGACTCGCTCCGACTCGACGGACTGCAGAGCTTCGTCGTCTCGCCCCTCCTCCAGCTCCTGCTGCTCCTGATCCTCCTCGTCTTGAAGTTCGCTGCTCTGCAGGTCACCGTGAGGGAACAGCTTCTTCTGCAGGAAACGAGCCAGGATCTCCTGCGTGATGCGGTTCTGTCGGGCGACCTCACCTGCGCGCCACACACTCACTTTTACTGGGGGACATTCTTGTACCACTTACAACAGTGGGGCCCGGCACTCTCTAGAACTGAGTGCAGCAATTAGGAAGGATATCAGCATTATTATGTACCAGGGTTGGGGAACCTGTGGCCTTAAGGCCAAATGCGTTCTTTAGAGTTGTTCGATGCGGCCTTTTAACTTATTTGATCAATTATGTATATTTTTATTGTTTTAAGTCTGCTGACAAAGGATGCCCACTGCATCAACGACACTAGGTCGAGGAGCACCTTGGCCAAGGAAGATTTCAACAAGAAGAAGTTAATGGCGAAGTTTAGTTTGAAACTGTGGAAGAAACTGAAGAAATTCTACGTTTGAAGCATTGCGTTGTATTAAGCAGAAACTTGAATGTATGAAAAGTGTACTCAGTGAAATTTTCGCTCAAATGGAATGTTGTGAAATTTGGGCTCAACCGGCTCGCCTAACTTAACTTAACCTAGCCAATACCTTTGATCAAATTGAAGTTGTGAGCAGATATTTCACCTCCACCATTTACAAATGTTTTGTTGGGAGGGTCTAATGTTTCTTGGAAGTGTAAGTGGATGTTTCACTGAGCTGATATTTCGCTGAGCGGAACCTTCGCGACAACCAGAAATTTGGACTCTTAGGAAGATATAAAAGAATACTTGCAGAGCTTTGAAAATGAAGAAGTCCTAAAAAGAGTGGGTAATAATAGAACCATTTTGGATTTGTGATTCTTCGGTACAAAGCAAATGGGATCGGACACATCCATAAGAGGAACTGTCTTCTGCACGACGTTGTAGAAGGAAATATTGAGGGTAAGAGGGCCTTAGGAAGAAGAAGGATTCAAATATTGGATTATTTGAAGGAAATAAGAAAATTCTGGGAGGTCAAAGAGGAGACAGGCGATGGGGCGTATTAGCGGTCTAAATTCATTGACAAAATTAATGGACCTGTCGTAAGACAGAACACCCAATAATAATAATAATAATAATAATAATAATTATAATTATAATAATTTTTAATTAAATGTTCTCAAATGGTATGTATTTTAATTAATTAATTAAAATTAAAATTTGCTATATTTAAAACATAATTTCAAAATAAATTAACCGTTCTTATCAATCAATCAATACATCTATGTAGCCTATATTTTGTTGGTGCACTGTCGTATTTTGGCAAAATTTACTGTAGGCCTACATGAATCTGTGAAGTGGTATGTGGCCTTCCAATGCCAAATAGTTTCCCAACTCTGGTATATTCGTTCGATTCCTTACACCCTCTACGGTGGCCGCATGGTCTAAAGCACCACCAGTGCCGCCCTTAAGGGTGTGTGAATGTTGCCGCCACACAGGGCCCTACGATTTTAGGGGGCCCTATGCTTACTTGGGTGACAGAGGGGGGAAAACAAGTTGGGGTGGGGAATTTTGAATTGCGCGCTCGTATAGTAGGCCCCTTGTTTTTTTCCTAAATGATTTCCCACACTCACTCCACGAAAATGCGGGTACTTTCCCCAAATTTAACCTTCCTCATATATAACCCATTAGCGTAATTAGTATATATGCGTACAACCCGAACGAGTAGTAGGACGTGGTGCTGAAAGAAAAATAGATCCTTACAAATAACCTTTTTGGAGCACCTAAAATAATATTTCTCATTGCAAACTGATTGAAAGTCATTAATGTCAACCCTTGTATAAATATTTGCTATTTGCTTTGTAAATTCTAAACTTTTAAAATTTAGTAGCCCCTGTACACTCAAATGTGCATCTCAAAGACAAACATTTTAAAATTAATTAAAAACCGGGTATAAAGCAAAGCAATCTAAACATTTTTACCGGACAGCTATTAGTTAATATAAAGAGTCGTCAATAGATTATTATAACACTTCCTTAAGAATTACTGCAAGGTTGGGTTTTTAATGATTAATTTGTAAGAACAAAAAATAGTAATCAAACTTATATTTTTTTCTCTAACTTTTAAATAAAAAACACTCAATTTTAAAAGACATATTAATTGGAGTAAAAAAATATTATTTAAAATATTAAGAATTTACTCTATTTTTTTCCACGTAAATTTGAAAAATAAGTTGCAGAAAGGGGGTGGGCTGGGCTTCAGATCTTGCATTGAAGTCACTTTCGTTTATTGATGACGAATGAGTGTCCGTAAGGCGTCACCTTTAAGGTGTGTGCTACTTTTAATGAGAGGAAATAACTATTCGCACACTAGGAAGTGCTTCCCGAAATTGCACATATTTAATTGGAAAATTTGACTATTTTTGGGAATCAATTTTTGCTAAGTAAACACAAATAACGACCAATTTACAAGTGTCATAATGTTAAATGGTGTTTCTCTGTGATGTTTACTATAAGATTATTAATTATTGAACCGCATTGTATGTTGGTTCATCCAAAGGTCCACGGACCGCAAGTTTGGCATGCCTGGCGTACCAGTAGAGTAGTTCTACAATTGAAAAAATGGTAAATTTTCGTAACTATCCTACTTAATTAATAGTCATAAATGTGCGAACTGCTTCATATTACACGCTAGAAAACTATCAATCAGTAATTATTGGTGGTGCCTATTCTAGTGTGGTAAAAGAAACACAAGTATTATTATTCCACCACGCCTTAGTGCCCGTTCGGGCTTTAAACATTTTATATTGATCACGCTATGGTAATTTAGATGAGGAAGGTATGATTTAGAGGAAATGTACTAGCATTTTGCGCCAAGGGAGAGTGGGAAATAATTTACGACCGAAATTTCGATCAAGACAAGACACGTTCACAGTCCTTATATTACGTGAACCAGTTAGTCATCATAAATCGGTGGCTGCATAGTCTAAGGCATTACTCTCGCAATAGACTGGACCATCTATGATAGGAATGAAGGGTCCCTGGCACAATTCCCGTGTCCAAGGTATAGTTTTTCAACTAACTGAAATAAAAAGTATAGTAGGATTTTGGTAGGAATAGAGTTTTAGAAAATATAAACTTTTTTTTCTATATTATTAGTGATAATATCTTAAAAAAGTGACAGTTGTCAGACAAGATACTTCCCATGAAAATTGGACCCTAGTTAATATATCTAGTACCGGTACAAAAACTTGTTGTGTCCACCCATCGGTGTCTTTTGACCACGCCTCTGGGCTATTATTGGAGAGCTTGACCTTGGGTTACGGTGAAGTGAAGTCATTGAAAGTAGAGCCAAGGTCACGGCTGACCTGAGAGCAGGGGAAAGTAACCGCCGAACATTTAAACCAACCAACAGCCCCAATTATTGAGGTACACTAAGGAACCACAGCCAAAATAACCTCAAGGAACCAAATTATGTTTTAGTCAATTTAGGGGGAAATTATTTAAAACCACTGCAGGAGAAGGTAGTTGCCATCAAAACGGTACCTTTCGTTTAACCTGACATGGTATCAAGCTTTACCTTGCATTATTCCACTATGGTGCAGCTTATAAGAGACGGACATAGTGTAATCCAGGTATGACTGCTATCTTTGAGGTTAAACGGAGTGTACATAATACAACTTATAATCGTGTTTTATATTGGTTTTATTGAACAGTGTCGATGAAGTAGGTCCATTAAATGTTTCGGTATGTATAATAAACGTAGGGTCAACTAAAGAGCTGTGGAACAAAACCAACCAGAAGCCCATCCGATCGGGGATCATACTATTGCAAGTGGCGATGTCTTGGCCCTAATCTCCGGAGAGACCAGGATAACGTCTCAAGAGAAGCTCTGTGTACTGGAAACTGCAAGGATGCCGACGTCGGGGTAGGCCAAGGATGTCTTGGAGGAGGAGAACCGTCGATGGAAGAAAGCGGAAAACTTGGAAGGCAGCGGGACGAACTCAAAAGTGTGGCAGAGAAAATACTTGAAGGGCGAAGCTTTATTGCGCTCCAAATACTTATCCGAGAGATCCGCATATTTCTACTAATAAGGTAGGGATGAAGAAGGTACAGTTTATAATAAATGCACAAATATTTTCACTAGGAAAACCACCCTCAAAACATTCGAACCGCGACCTCTGTGTTCCTGGTCTATTTTGAGAATGATTCCTTTGGCCATACGACCAACGATGTGTGTTAATTCTATACTAGGAACGAGCAAGGACATTTGGGAGATATTCTGACATACTCTACTGCAAGTATGTCTTTATTTGTTTTAGAACAGAAAACGAGCTTGAGACTTTCCTAAACTTGGTAACTAACCACAAAAATGTATGAATTTTTTCACGAATGATTCGTCTTAATAACTTTTATAGCACTCTTAGCCATTTATTTGGACATTCGATAACTTTTTTGATCCGTATTTTGCATCTAAACTAAAAAATGAGTCGGATCGATTCATCCAAATGTGTTTTGTATATGTTTTTTTTTATTTTCCTTAGGCTGATCATAGTTCCTTGAGACAAAACCAGGACGGAGGAATGGGACAATGTTCATAGAGAGTAGACCGTTAAAAAAATGTTTTATTACATAAAAATATTGAACTTAAAAATAATTATTCACATAACCCACACAAAAACTTTATCAAGTTGATGTAAAAGGGGGATGCATTCCATCATGCTTATACCCTGAGTATTTTTCACAAGAACTTAGTTCACGCAACACATTTCTGTCTTCCAATGCCTTGTCATAAAACTTTTTAGACTCCATGCTACAATTTTGTCTTACAATTAGCATGACTCATCTAGATTTCTCCTTAGACTACATTCTATTCATTCTACAATATAGCAGCCATTGATTCAACCTTGATTATATGCTTGACCAACATTTAAGAATATTTTTTAAAAATATTTATTTTAAAAAAATGACAAAAATGACTTTTTACCGAAACTACTAGGAAAAAAAACAATACTGTCGCTTTCAAAACGGGATGTATGACCAAACTATATTCCTTAGCAATTGATCTAGTATAACAAGGTATTTTTCTAATATTATTTATTTCTTTAATCTTTTTGAGTCATCAGAAATTTGTGATTACATAAAATTCTACCACCTTTGGCCATGAATGACACGTTGACCCATAGGGAAAAACCAGCTCTTTCATCTATTAATTATATTGGGTAATTAAACCCAGGGATATGTCAAGCCTCCCCTTTCTTGGCTAATTTATATATAAGTGTATTGTAATGTCCGAAAAGTACTGTGCACCCTATAAACTTTAGAGCACAGCTAGGGTGGGCCTTAGGTTCTACAGCACCCTGTACTGTGTGATAACCTAACCGAGCGAAACAACCTCCCCCACCGGAAAATAAACTAAAATCACAATTGACACACTTCCAACTGAGCTAAGGTGTCGGACGTGTACACTATAAAGGCACAGTTTGATTTGACATGATTGTTTTTAATTCACGGTTTTGTATTTATTTGACATGATTGTTTTTAATTCACGGTTTTGTATTTATTTGACCTGATTGTTTTTAATTCACGGTTTTGTATTTATTTGACATGATTGTTTTTAATTCACGGTTTTGTATTTATTTGACATGATTGTTTTTAATTCACGGTTTTGTATTTATTTATTTGATGCATTTCTGAACTAATTTATTATTATTATAATTATTAGCACCGCGTCTTACTACCCGTTCGGGTTATATGCACTTACGCTAATGTGTAATGGTAGGGTGATTGTGAGATAAAATGGAGGACCTACAGTTTAACGTGGAATCCGAACCACGGTGGAGGCCTGGCATTCCTCACATTCACAAGTTGTGACTAATACACGTATTGTCAGAGGTGAAGGAGGGGTTTGGCAATCAGATAAATCTGTGCCGGGACCGAGGATTGAACCCCAGACCCCTAGCACAGAAGTCTGACACCTTACCCCTAAACCGCCAGGTCACCAACTAATTTATTAATACACCAGAATTTTTATGAGCGAGAGCGAAAGAACATACAAGTTTTTGCCGGGAAAGGTACTTTTACATAACGTCTATGGTTCTTTTACATGCCACAACCAACTTGGGACCAATGGCTTTACTTTCCCTTTGAAGGAGGTTGTGCTACGGATTTTTATCGCTCAAGAAAAATCAGTCAACTCAAGCTGGGTTTAAACCTAAGAGAATCAGGTCTTAAGCGAGCACTTCACCCCAAGATCACCAAGGTCGACTATGGCTATGTAATGTATAAAGTTCATTCAGGGAGGGAAAAGTGCACAATATTACGTCTAAGATCCTCCTTGTACCCCATTAAACATTATGTCTGCACACGCTTATGCCTGCATTCAGTAATGTTGGTGAATCCGCCAAGTGAAACGAACAATCTGGGTCACAGTACCACAGCATCCGTCGCTCTACGCGGATGATCTCTTGAACGAACAGGTTACTCTCGTTTGGTCTAAACTACGTCAGGTAATTTACAGAACAATTTTCATAGGAAGAACCTTTTAGAAAATACCAACATTTTGTGGCCAACGTTGATAACATTTTACTATAGGCCTATATATATTATCACCACTATTCAGGTCATACGCATATATGATAATTACTCTAATGGGGTGGGAATGGAAAAGGAAGCATTTTAAAAGTAATCTACCTTTACTTGCGGAGAAGGATAGTGGGAAACTATTTAGGAAAAAACACCCTTAGTAGACCTGAAGAGGATTCGAGCCCCGATATTTCCGTCTTCGGCAGGCCAGTTTAGCACGAGTGACACCTTAGAGCATTTGGCCAATAAAGCGCCCCACTATATTATTATTATTATTATTATTTTTATTATTATTATTATTATTATTATTATTATTACTATTCCCCGTGCGTAGCGAGCAAGATTCTGTTTTAACTTAACTATTTGGCATGTCATGTGTGTGTCCGGATATTCATGTGTATGTTCCACGATAACTGTCAAATTTGTCGACCAATTTTTAAAGAAATTTGACAGGGACATTTTCTGAACCTAGGTGGAACTTAACTGTCAAATTTGTCGACCAATTTTTAAAGAAATTTTACAGGAACATTTTCTGAACCTAGGTGGAACCATGTATGCACGTAGTTTCTCAATCTGGTTATCTTTTTCAACATGGCAGCCATTGAACAGGTTTAAATAGATCATCTCAAGTGATATGAATTTAAAATTCTAAGCAAATGATCGAGTACCTAGGGTGTATTATTTTAAGTTTTGTCATGTAATGTGAGACTGATTTCTTAAACCACATGAACAGTGGTTATACTCTATTAATATAATGTACTATTGAATATAGTAGGCCTATTCATTTGTTTTCTGACTGACTTGATCACTTAGGAAATATTTCAACAATAAATACAAGTTGAAATAATTTTAGGAGAGAATCCAACTCGAAATCCAAAGAGAAATCTTAAAACTTAGTAACGATAAGAACTGTTAACAGAACTACCAGTAGGCTGATTTTGGTAGGAAGGCGGTTACTAAAGGTACCAAAACCATTATTTATTCATGCATCAAGTCATGTTGTCTGCAGGTGTCACTTTTGATAGATATTATCAATACCTATAAAATAACACTGGTAATTTAGTAAAATGTTATCAATGTCGGCTGCAAAGAAATATGTTTTGATTTTCTCTACTGTTCTTACAGCCTAAATCAGGTTACACCTATCAAAAGTAATAGCTGCAGATAACATGTATTGACGTATAAGCACGTTAAAGTAGATATGAGCCCCTGAGAATACAAGTGGTGTAAGTCACATTTTTTCATATTTGAGTTAACAATGTAAGCATGTGAATAATTATTCATTCTGTCAACTGGTAAAGTGGTGTAGGTCATACTTTATATGTTTGCCACTATAATACACTAAATATTTGAGCTTGTTAACACACCAACGCGTTTGTTGACAGAACAAGTGGTGTAAGTCATGATGTGCTTTTGAATTTAGATGGTCTGGTTCAAATTTCTAAGTTATAATGACCACACTTAGTGATTTTACGATCGAAAATGAATTAATAAATTCATCATTTGGCTCCGAGTATGATCCAGAAAGTAGGCCTAAATAAAAATATATTATTAGGCATTTTTTATTTTAGGCGGGAATATTGAACAATAAAAAATTCCAATTTAGTAGATAAGGCCAATTATTTCACGCGAAAAAGTTAAGTTTTTACGTTGCTTAAATCTTTAGTAGGGCTTAAATAAAATAAACTATTAGGCATTGCTTATTACTAATGCTACTTACATTGTTTCATTATAACTGTTTGCTAACTGTAATTTTTATTTTAGACGAGAATAATGAACAATAACAAATTCCAATTCAGGGGATAGTGCAAACTATTTCATGTGAGAAAGTTGGGTTTTGTGTTTTATGTTGCTTAAATTTTTTTTGGTTGTGTCTTTTAACACATTAGATTTTTACTTTTTGTCATTAGTTATTTTCAAAATCTTGTTTAGCGTTAGTGATAATAAATCTCTATTGAAGTTACAGTGCTACTATGAAAAATAACTTTGTTTAGTCTTTCAAAGTGATGGGAGTGACAATGGCCATGTAATGCGTGTCAAGTTAGGGAGATTTAAATTTAACATAAATAGCGTTAAATTTAACATAAATAAGTTTTTTGATCTATAATTAACAATTAAAAAACTACCTAACTTAGACAAACAGCTTTTGAGTTATTTAATTGCCTAATTCTAAAAAATGTTCACAGCACAAATGGTCTAAGTCATCAAATAATACAAATAATTGTAGAAATAAATTCTTAACTAGATAAGTTTTTTATATTTTCTAATTTTGATTAGTGCATAAGTTAAGTTGAACCTTTATGTATGCACCTAATTATTTTGAAAAGATTAAAAAAATCGGTGAATTTTCTATATGGATCTAACTTTACCTCCAATTATCTCAAAATGAGAAAAAATGACTTACACCACTTGTATTCTTAGGGGCTCATATTTGTCCTTTTATAGCCGTCATTAAAGGTTCTTCCTATGAAAATTGGGCGCTGGGTGTGCGGGTAGTGAGACGTGGTACCCAGGTAAAGAGTCTCAGGTGGACTCGGACTGCTGAATTATCTGTACGGGTTGGGATCAATCAGTCCACCCACTTTCGAACGCAAAGTGTAAAGTCGTGTCACCTGAAGGCCACGGAAAAATAGCAATAACTAGAGCGACAAGATGAGAGGTAGGTCAGGGTGAACTAGACCAGAAGCTAAGATAACATATAGATAGTATGTCATCATCTCAGACAGGCGCTTCATACTGACAGCCTCTTGAAGATATAGAGCATAATCAGCCACGGATTTAAGGTGGGGATGTATAGAACGAGAGAAGATGTCAGTGCTTTTGCAGTTATTAAAGCAAAACTTTTTTTTGGCCAAATTAAATAAAATATTTCTCCAGCAGAGACATAAAGTTAAATTTTATTATCATGGTGATATCAACAGTTTTTTTAAATATCTATCATAAGCCTAGCGGTATTTGATTAGAAACTTTTTAAATGGACTGAAAAAAGTTGTCATTAAAATTCAGGACACTCTTGACAGATATTAGAGAAATGTTGATATCACCATGGGAAGAAAATCAAACTTTATGTTTCCACTGAAGCAATATTTGATTTATTTTAACAAAAAAAAAAGTCTTGTTCTAAAAAATATCAAAAACACTGCCATTAACTTAAGTACCCTACACTCTCACCTTAGGAGGACGACAAGAGCTAACGCCCCAAGCCATTCACAGATATAAATACGGCCCTAAGAATGATACATCATGACTACTATTTGCAGTGTCTGCAACCAACAACACGACTGACGGGTTTAAAAGTATCAATACTTAAATTAAATCGAGATTTTACCTTCAATATCTTTTTTTTTTTTACTCGATAATTTTGTTTTGATAATAGTACCCTTTATTTTCCACTATGTCTTACTACTCCTGACCCGCCTCGGTGGCGTAGTTGGCTAACGCGCTAGTCGTGTTGAGCTCGACCGCCGAAGACGGGGAGATCGAGGTTCGAATCTCGGTCGGGTGAACTGGGGGTGGTTTTTCCTAAATAGTTTTCCACTCTCCCTCCACGCAAATGCGGGCTCGCTTCCTCTAAATTCAACCCTCCCAATTCCTAATCCATTAGCGTAATTAGTACTTAAGCGTATAACCCGAACGGTTAGTAAGACGTGGTGCTAAATATTATTATTACTACTACTCCTGCATACATTATTTATGCTAAGAGAACAGGAAAGAGGAAAGTATAATTTTGAAGAAATGTACCCGAATTTACGTGCAGGAAGAACGGGAAACCAATAAGGAAAAACCAACCTCACTTCACCAATCCTATATTCTAAGCTCGATACCACAGTCTAACTCGAGTGTGACATGTTTCACTTGGCGAGCACTGATACGTGTCGATCATAATTTGTGTTTTGTTTTTTTAATTTGATGGTTAGTAAATTAATGGTGTGAGTTTGAACTGAGGTGCTTGTCTTAGAAGCTTGTAAAACATTGTAAAATGTGGTAAGGAAACCAATAGTTATAGTTTAATAACACTCAAACCTTTGTCATAGTTTATTCTATATAATGTATCTTAGCTGTATTATTGTTTGTCTTAGGATGAAGTTATAACTAGTCTCATTTACTCAAGACCAGAATTAAACATTCTTATCATAAATCTAACCATTTTAGCGTTAAAAATATAATCTGATAAAATTCGTATTGCATATTGAAGATAAATTAATAATTAATAAAACATTTACTAATCATGGAGTGTATAATATTTAGGGTTCTGCTAGTAAGGATCGTATATGACATTAAAAGAGTTAATAAAACTACTTCCATGTATTCATACATCAAGTCATAGAATTTTCAGTTGTCACTTTTGATATTTATCTACAAAATAAAGGTTATTTATAGAGCGAATATTTAAGGATACGTAACAAGATTANGTGTGACTCGGATGGACGGGGTTCAACCATTGACAACTTTGGGTGATTTATTTAAAAGGATGTTACCTTTTAAATAAATCACCCAAAGTTGTCAATGGTTGAACCCCGTCCATCCGAGTCACACTCAGCTACATTAACCTTGCGCCTAACTTTGTTGGCTTCGCCCACTAAAACCATGAACTAAAATAAATTAAACTGTAGGCTCCCAATCTCAGTACAATATATAAGTGGAACGTTAGGTGCACGATTAGATTCCTACCAATTGCTGGTTGGACCTAGAAACCTCAATGTCCGTGAAAAATTCAATAAAAATGAGTGTACGTTGTACACTTGACTTTCTCAGATTAATTAACTGGGTGGGCAGCGATGCCTTCTAGCAAAATACCCCCTCCCACTTTATGTTGATCACACCATTGGAGGAAATATCAGTAATATATTACATATCTAGATTAGTCTAGATGGCTCTAGGTTCCGTATAGTTTGAGGTTCCATGTCGTTAGAGATAGGGAGGGATATGTCCGGTAAATGTCCTTTTACATCGGATGACGAGGTTACGGGACAAAACAACGATCACAAGTTTTTAAAAAAACCAACTTAATAGCTTTATTTTAAATCCTAATAATACGTACATATATTTAGATTTACGAAATTATTTTTGTATTAAGTAATTTTAAAATAACACGCTTCGGTGACCGCATGGCCTAAGGCGCTACTCTAGCAGTAGACTAGACTGCTGATGACGTGCAGATTGAGGTACACATACATCTTGGTCGGATGGGCTGAGGGTGACTTTTCCTATATGTTTTTTCACTCTCCTTCCACACCACTGCGAATACACTTCCTATAAATATAGCATTCCTAATCCATTAGCGCAACTAGTACAAAAGTATATAACCCAAATGGGTAATGAGATGCTGTGCCAAAAAAATTTTAATCGACCGTAAGTATTAAGTACTTAAAACACTTCCAAACGTGTATTTTATTTTTTTAAATGCTATTCCGTGTAGCTATAGTTTTCAATAGTTCGGGATGAACACAGTCCCGTTCTACTCGAACTATCGAAACCGACTATCAAAATGAACCTGGATAAGAAGAAACTAGTGAAGCGATACAATACATGAATTATTATTATTATTATTATTATTATTATTTAGCACCGCGTTCTACTAACCACTCGGGTTATACGCTTAAGTACTAATTACGCTAATGGTTATGAATTGGGAAGGTTAAATTTAGAGGAAATGAACCCGAATTTGCGTGGAGGTAGAGTGGAAAACCATTGAGGACCTCCCTCCCCCCCCCCAGTCTACCCGACCGAGATTCGAACCTAGATCTCAGCGTCCTCTACAGTCTGGCTAAACACGAAACTAGTGCATTAGCCAACTACGCCACCGAGGCCGGTTACAATACATGAAGCATAGCTTTGTGTGAAGCTGAAACATGGACCTTGAGGAGAAAAGGAGAAAGAATATTTGGAAAGCTTTCATATGGGATGCTGGAGGAGAATAGAGATAATTAAGGAGACAGATTGGGTGACTAATGAAGACGTTCTAAGAAGAGTAGATAAAAAGAGAATCATTCTTCAGGTTATTTTTCGAAGAAAGACCAACTGAATGGGTCATATTATGAGAAGAAATGGTTTATTGAGTGAAGTAGAAGGCAAAGTGGAAGGGGAAAAGGGACCAGGAAAACCATGAATGCTAATGATTGATGACCTTAAACAATGAAAATAGTTGGCTACTCAATAAAGCAGCCAACTACTGATACAATATTAATAAAATGAAGAGGTTTATTTGTCTGCCATGAGCATTGCGTGATATGTACCACACACAGAGGTCTGAAATTTTAAAAATTAGTAGACTTTGTGCAAGAACGTGTACACCTCAAAGCTGAAATTTTAAAATTTAAAGTTACCTTACAAGTAGGATTAGAATAAAAACACGAGCAAATCCGGATACTTCAACTAGTATATTGTATAATGTGCCCATATTTATAGATAAAACGTGCGAATCGCTCGAACACAAAAATTACCTTTTTATTTTATTTTTTCACATCGTATCTGGGCTACCCACAACTATCTTCATTGTGTAATGAGGAATGTAGTATCAAGAGGGAATGTCCCTGTGTTTGCGTGGAGGAAGAGGGAGGGGGGAAATTGAAGTAAACCCATAATCAGTGCGCACAGGCAGGATTATAATATCGACCTTCCCGTTACCAACAAATCAAACAAGACGAGTTACACTGGATATTATCTCTGAGGTAACTGCATGCGTACTCTAGAAAAACAGCGTTGTCATTCTCTTGGCTGTGTGTAGTTAATCTTCCCTTGAATATAAGACAAATTATTTTGCAATGATGGTTCGTCGAGTTTACCATTAGCTCCTTTTTAACACAGCATACCGCTTTTTTTTTTTACATAACTGAAAGCGAGGAGACTTGGCAACCGTTAGCATAGAGAGAGAGAAGATAATTTTTTTCACCATAAGACCTGCAGTTGCCTCAGAGGTGATATTCAGTGTACTATGTTTAGTCGGTGTGCGCACCGATGCAGTTAAAAGGAGGTGCTCATATTTTATACGAGCAAGAAGGAATTTGGCTGTCACTTACAAGGTACAAGGTAGAGTTAATAATAGTATATACAACCAAAATAGCAATATATATATATATATACCTAATTTATGTTTATCAGTGAATGTATTGACTTATGATAGCGTTTTAAATGTCATAAAAATAATTTGAGGTCTCTTAAAAAGGTTTTAGCTGTAGATTTGCACAAAACTAATGAAACGTCTAAATTTTGGCTGGAATTTATTATAAGCCCTTCTGTGAGTTCTACCAATTAGAAACAGTGGCGTGGCGTAGCTTGTTGTCAGGGTAAGCAGAGTTTGCTAAAAACTGTAAATCATGATCACCCTTAATTAGAACACTCATTGTCTAGGTAAAAAACCGCAAAGGCACTTCCCTTGTGAGTTGATGTGGAGTAGAGCCCGTGTATGATTGGTCAAATGAAGGACCAATGGGGTGAGAACATAGGTACAGTTTAAATAAGATATGCTTACCTTGGAAACCCCCCACGCCCCTTCTGACATAAAGTTGACTTAGGTGATTTTTTCACCTGCGTATGGCGACCGTTATTTTTTATTTAGACTTGCAGTCGATTTTAGGAACACCTCTTATTTTATTTCACCCCCTCAATTCACAGTGTTGATCCAGTTTATACTGACAAGGTGCTGTCTAAATGGCATTCTGCTTCTCTTGTAAACCGACCCGTTTGCCAAGTCCTCGGATCGAGTCCATGCAGTCATGGGAATGTCGGTGGCCTTCTTAAGCCTCAATCTTTCGTTCTAACATCACCCTCAGCCTTGATCAGTGTTCATTCAATGAGCGCCTCAACCTCACAAGACGACAAGAGATAATGAATGCAATAAATAAAAACTTACACAGCTTTAAAATTAAATGACCTACACGTTTGAACATGTAAATAAACATTGGAATACATAACTAGTCTCAACGTGAACTAATTAACTTATAGCTCTTGGTGTTGGATTATGATAAAGTTATGTGCAACATCTGCAACAAAAGGACAATAACTGGGCTCAAAAGAAAAGAAATGGCCAAAAGTTGGGTCAAAAATTACTATAGTTGAGTCAAAAGGACAAGAGCTGGGTCAAAAAGGACAATAGCTACGCCAAAAAGGCAAGAGCTGGGTCAAAAAGTACCATAGTTGAATCAAAAGGACAAGATCTGGGTCAAAAAGGACAATAGCTACGCCAAACTAAGGCAAGAGCTGGGTCAAAAGGACAATATTTTAGTCCAAAGGATAAGATCTGAGCCAAAAGTACATGACCTGAGCCGAGTGGATCCAGTGCGCGACAACCTCAAGGCATCCTACAGTCGTCCAAAATACTGCATGGTGGGAGAGGCCATCTATTTTGGCATCTTGTGACGTCATGAACTATACAGCATGGACTTTTTCATTTAATAATCTCAAGACGTCTTTATACCTTATATTAAATATATGAGGGAGTGTTCTGTTCTCCCCTCCTACCTCTAATTCTCCACCAACAAGTGGGCTCTCAGCCTATCATTTATACTTTTCTAATACCAAATTTGTGTTTTCAATATACCGTATTTAACTTATTATCGTAAAGCAAACAACTCATCATTGACATCTTGATGTGGATAAAACTATCAATACGCCATGATAATTAAATAAACATTTAGACCCTACTTACTTACTCTATGGCACTATGCACTCTAAAGTTCGTTGCCACACTTAAAAAAAGTACGTCACGCATCCCTTAATTCTATTCAGTCTTCCTTTATTTTTTTATCAATTTAAACGGCATACTGACCTGGCGATATTCGCAGCAGCTGTTGAGAAACTCATCACAACGACCTGAAAATGTTTTCTCCCTTCCCGAGAGCAATAAACTATATATTAGCACCCCGGAGAGTCTGTTATCCGAGCAACAGCCAATAATTATATTAATTCATCAGAGGCCTTGAGGGCTGGCTGCATCACGATCCACCACACAGAGATTAATGTTGCAAAGCCATACAGTTGAATCCGAACCATGGCTTTTATAGTACATTACTCAGGGTAGATAAAAGGCTTCGTATTCAGGCACGGAAACAAAGGGTGGATCCTGGGGGGTCTGAAGCCCCCACCACCACCACCACCATCAAAATGTTAACTAATACTACGTCCAACACTTAGTTGGTGACCTGGTGGTCTAGGGGTAAGGTGTCAGACTTCTGTGCTGAGGGTCCAGGGTTCAAACCTCGGTCCCGGCACAGATTTATCTGATTGCCAAACCCCTCCTTCACCTCTGACAAGACGTGTATTAATCACAACTTGTGAATGTGAGGAATGCCAGGCCTCCACCGTGGTTCGGATCCCACGTTAAACTGTAGGTCCTCCATTTCATTTCACAATCACCCTACCATTACACATTAGCGTAAGTGCGTATAACCCGAACGGGTAGTAAGACGCGGTGCTAATAATAATAATAATAATAATAATAATAACAACACTTAGTTCAGTCGGTAGCAATTTAGCAAAAAAAAGTATCATTGCCGAAATTACAGCTTTCACAGCGATGGATTGAAGGCTGTGGGACTGGGTGTCGTGTCTGTTCTAGTTTTAAGTTAGTTTACAAGTCGTGTGCCAATATAATCAGTCGGTTCAAAAAATTGCACGTTAAATAAACCACACAAAATAAAAATAATAAAAATCCAATGTTACATTTAATTAAAATTGAGCTGCATCTTTACAAAATGGAAAATAAAAGAGATAATGTAGGATTTACAGACGACCTCAGTGCCTTTCAGGGTTCCTAAAGACGGGCCTCTTAAGGTGGGAGTGTAGATGACGCGATGAAACGTGTTTTTGCAGTTTTCATATTAAACAATTTTTTTTCTGCACAATAAAAAAAAGCTTCAGTAGAAGCATAAAGTTTTCTTTTCTTCACATGGTGATATCAACCGTTCTTGAATATCTGTCACGAGCATAGTGTCATTAGATGACAAACTTTTTAAATGAAGAGAAAAAGCTGTCATTTAATTTTAAGAAAATGTTACATTTTCAAGAACTATTGATATCACCATGTAAAGAAAATTACTCTTTATGTTTGTATAGAATTAATATTTGATTAATTATGCTGAAAAATTATTTTGCTGTAAAAACTGCAGAATTACGGCCCTTAACGCTCCATTTCTACCATCCAACCTTAAGAACCTATCTCGCACAGTCGATTAACCAAGAAATTAGATAAAAGATTACGCTCTAACTCGAAAACTAAAAAATAATAATATGATTTTCTGCGTTATTCACTAAACAACAGCGAGATTTGGATCTGTTTGTCCTTAACGCTCCATGTCTACCATCTAACCTTAAGAACCCATCTCTCACAGTCGATTAACCAAGAAATTAGATAAATTACGCTCTAACTAGAAAACTAAAAAATAATAATATGATTTTCTGCGTTATTCACTAAACAACAGCGAGATTTGGATCTGTTTGGTAGTTTATTTTAAAGCAATTATATTTAAATTTTGTTTCTATATTTTAAATATGCTTAGCTGTTTTACTCGCCTCGATTTTATTTGTTTTCTAAAATTAACTACAGAAGACCGCACCACGATACGACTTCTGGTTAGAGCTGTATTACCTACCCAAGTCAAGTGTTATACTGTACATGGGGTGAGACGGGCTCTCAAAAACTTACACATAGATATTCTAAGTGAATAAATTTAAGTAAAGCAATAATTCGCGGTTGAATGTGCCATCGTGAATAGTTCCACGTCTTCTGCTGAGAATGGTTAGGTTTGTTTAACACAAATATCGGAGAACAAATTTTAATCTGTCCAAAAGTTACGAAGTCCGGGTGGCCGACGAATGAGATTTCACTATTTTTGGCAGGAGCACACTTTCTTTGTAAACTCAACGGGTTTAGTTCTTAAATTATGTTAAGTAACACAAGTTGTTTCTTCAAGTTTCATCATATAATCTCACTTCAAATCTAATATCTACATTTTATATACAACATTTCTGAATTCTCGTTATAGAAGCCCTTACCTTGAAGAAACATTTATAATGTGGTAGATCAAACATAATTTATACAATATTACCAATATGATAAAACATATTACATTTATTTTTTATTCACACTAAATATTAAATATTACTATTTCAGGTGATAAACACTGTTTATTATATAAATTACTAAAGTGCATCATTCAATTTCTTCAAATCAATTTTAATCTCTAGCTAAATATTCTTTCCTAGTTGGAAATTATTGTGAAATTTGAATATTTGCAAGTCAGCAAGTCTGTAGATATTCCAATAAATATTTTAGCAAACCCTTGCCATTTTTTTTGACTCATATTTCGGAATTACTAGATCAACTTGTTAATTTAAATATTTTAAAAACTATTCTCAGCTGTATACGCTGCTTTTCAAAGTAATATAGTTATCCCTTCATATACTGACAGTTATTAAAGTGAATAATATTATTTTAATATATTCATACAGCAAGTCACATGTTTTGCAAGACATGAATCGTTTTCGAATAAAACGACCAACTGTGGAAATTCTACTTGAATCTAAATAAGTTTTGTCATATTTGAAACCCTTTAGATCCAAAGTGATTACATTGTATTTAGCAAATTAATTTAAATCCAAAGAGATTTCACCATAGTTAAAATAATAATTATAATCATAGATCCCAAAAAGTCAAATCATATTTAAAACATTAATCTAAATCTAAATAAGTTTTGTCCAATTTAAAATCCTTTAGATCCAAAGTGATTACATTGTATTTAACACATTAATTTAAATCCAAAAAGGTTTCACAATAGTTAAAATAATAATTATAATCCAGATCCAAAGAAGTCAAATCATATTTAATACATTAATCTAAATCCAAAAAAGTTTTGTTCTTATTCATTATACTTATTTATTTTATCCAAAGAGGTTATCTAATATTAAAGACATTAACCTATAGTCACTATATCAAAAAATATTTTGTCTAATTTAATATATATTATTTATTTTATCCAAAGAGATTATATTGTATGTAATATATTAATGTCAATCTAAAGAGGTTTCGTACAATTTTATATATAATTATATCCAAAGAAGTTATTATATGTAATATCTTATCCTAGACCCAAATAGGTACTGTAAACGAATATGACTTTAGTATTTAATCGAGTTTTCCTTTATTTATATCTTGACAATGCTGCAACTAATCTTAAAGCTGAATACACACGGCCAATTTTAAGTGGTATATCTCTAAAATATATATATTATATTAGCTCACATTCATCCTTCAGGTGCTTCAAAACAACTCGTAGACCTTTAGGCTTAACACCTTAGCAGGAAAAGCTATCAATATTACAGTGTATTAGTATAGGCTGTCAACTCGTGCAAACTCGTAAAAATAATGAGGCTAATGGTTTGCATTTGACTCTAAAATGGAAAATGACGTATGAGTTTCTCGAACGTTCTGTACGTTAGCGTAGATACCAGATTGTTGAACAAATTACAGGTCTTCAGAATGTGCACGAGTAGAAGAAGAATGATGCCTTATAATTCATCGGATTGACAGGTGTATTCTTTCTAAGCCGATCGAACGAATCTGTGGGGGGTAATTTCAAACGGTGATTTGTGCAACAACTGGATTCTGGGTGGAGGACACACATGCGTTGCGCTACATTCGAAAAACATAAATGCTGGGTGAAGAGATATTGTGTTGGGTGTCTTCAGTTTCTTGAAGAGGAGGAACAACAGGGACTTCATGCCTTTAGGTATGTAGGTGAACTAGTGACAGGGATGACTGCTAGTTGTAGTTTATATTTCATAAATTTTGTGCATTTATTGATTAATCTCAGGGATGGGTGCAAACAAGGCGCTCGCCCCTTTACTCCAAGAGTGCCAATATGTTTTTAAGGAACAGCTTATAGCTTAATATAAGGCCCCACTAAATTATAGAACACATAATATGTGTCAAATTCCTGGACTAAATTTTGAGACCGAGCCTAAAACTTAATATTAAAAAAATCTGCTGTTACATAGGCCCCCATTAAAAGTGCCTTTAAAGTATCGATTGGAAAAAGTAAAAAATAATAACTTTGATATAATGAGCTCTTCTGATCCCTCCCCACACACACACACAAAGTAAATGCCTTGGCTCCCCCTTTAAGTCCCAAAAAGCCCAATGGTCCACGTGCTGAAACAGATTTTGACTCTTAAGGCAAATGAATATGAAGAGATCGTCAAGCCAGCTCCATGTATCCTCCTGGGGTAGAACTAACAAGTGACACTCACATTAATTCTCCTATGAAAGTGACACTCACATGTATCTTTCTTGGGTAGAACTAACAAGTAACACTCACATGAATCCTCCTATGGAAGTGACACTCGCATGTATCTTTCTGGGGTAGAACTAACAAGTGACACTCACATAAATTCTCCTATGAAAGTGACACATGTAGGCCTATCCTCCTGTGGTAGAACTAACAAGTGACATTCACAAGAATCCTCCTATGGAAGTGACACACACATGTATCCTCCTGGGGTAGAACTAAGAATTGACACTCACAAGAATCCTCCTATAGAAGTGACACACACATGTATCCTCCTGGGGTAGAACTAACAAGTGACACTCACATGTACCCTCCTGGGGTAGAACTAACAAGTAACACTCACATGAATCCTCCTATGGAAGTGACACTCGCATGTATCTTTCTGGGGTAGAACTAACAAGTGACACTCACATAAATTCTCCAATGAAAGTGACACATGTAGGCCTATCCTCCTGTGGTAGAACTAACAAGTGACATTCACAAGAATCCTCCTATGGAAGTGACACACACATGTATCCTCCTGGGGTAGAACTAAGAATTGACACTCACAAGAATCCTCCTATAGAAGTGACACACACATGTATCCTCCTGGGGTAGAACTAACAAGTGACACTCACATGTACCCTCC
>CABFWB010000165.1:0-11092 GCA_902151455.1 Timema bartmani | reverse complement strand
GGGGGGGGGGAGGGGAGGGGGGCAGCAAAGTTCGAGGACAACAAGCAACTATCAAGAGACCAGAGTGTGACACTAGTTGTAGAACAGGTCTGATCCAGGGGTGTTAGCATTCCACGAGACTTTCTGTACCCTCAGGTCTGGTTCATGCACAAAAGATTCGAATTGGAAGTGTGAGATAATAAATGGTAGAATTTAACACATTAGGTTAGAGTTCTTCATAACAGTCCACCCCTTTTATAACCCTCATACGTGTTATTTTACCCCTCAAACCCCATGAACTCTAAACACATAAAAGAGTTCCTAAAAAAAAGCTCACTCTTTTTATAACCACCAGACGTGTTAATCACCCCCATTCCCTTCATGGATTTCCAAAACAGAGTTCCTAAAAAAAAAGCTCACTCTTTTACAGCCCCCAGACGTATTATTTTATTCAATAACAGTTGAGACTAATGTATGGGGAAAGCCAAACTAAATGTAGGCTATCTATTTTATTTATTTCTATCTATTTATTTATTTTGACCCAAAAAAATCGACAATAATGCTGACCTCAACTCGTATTCTCCCCTCCAACACACCTGAAGAATTCATAACGCGCGTCTGCAAATAAGATCCATTTTCACTTTATATTTTATTAAAAACATATTTTAATTTGAGTTTTAAAACTTGCAGCACACATTATACAATATTATACTGTTTATAATGACACTGAAATACGAATAGCATTTCATTATTTAAGTTGTAATTTACATGTTTAAGTCTTCCACTCACTCGCTTCAGTAGCCGAATAGTCTAGGGCGTCACTCTCGCAATATACTAGTAGACTGCTAATGACGGGTAGATCGAGGTTCGTTCCCGTTCGGATGTACTGAGGATAGTTTGTCCTACATGGTTTTCTACTCACCCTCCATGCAAATGTAGGAAAGCTTCCTCTAAATTCAACCTTTCTCATTCCTAACTGATTGTCGTAATTAGTACATATTATTATAATCCTAATGGATGGTAATACACGGTGCTAACAAAAAAAATATTTCAACTTATACAGAGTGTGGCCGAAACAATTAAGACGATTAGTAACTTGAGAATTAACACTTTAATTGAAAAGTAAATATTCATAAGTTAAATAAAAGCAAACTATTTACTACACTTTTTCACTTTTTGAAGATAATATCACTCAGGAGAGCTCCACCAAACGTCAGGCAAACCTCAGCACGTTGTCAATCACTTTCCTAAGCATAGATCGTCTAATTGTTTCCACCCCACCCTGTATTTACAAATATTAGTGTAGCTGGATCATTATAGCTTCAAGCTGGAGCTATTAGACGATGTGAGTGTTGCCTAGTAACAGGGGTGTGATAAGGAGTAGGGAGCTACCACATGATGTGAGTGTTGCCTAGTTACAGGGGTGTTATGAGGAATAAGGAGCTTGCACACGATGTGAGTGTTGCCTAGTTACAGGGGTGAGATAAGGAGTAGGGAGCTACCACACGATGTGAGTGTTGCCTAGTAACAGGGGTGTGATAAGGAGTAGGGAGCTACCACATGATGTGAGTGTTGCCTAGTAACAGGGGTGTAATGAGGCGAAGAGAGCTATCAGACGATGTGGGTGTTGCCTAGTAACAGGGATGTTATGAGGCGAAGGGAGCTATCAGACGATGTGAGTGTTGCCTAGTAACAGGGGTGTGATGAGAAGTAGAAAGCTAACACGTTGTGAGTGTTGCCTAGCAACAGGGATGTACTGTATATATTATGTACGTTTGTATTTTCTGAAAGCCCTTTTCTACCCAAATCAGATAAATATTTAAGCCGTTATTTGGTATAAACATATTTTACAATTTCTTGTTATTTTTACTCTTAAAGCGATCATTTCAAACAATGAGACAGAAGACACTTTCTAAAAATTGGAAAACTATTTACCATTCGGTTTATCACGTATACTTATAATATTGTATATGTATTTTAATTAACTTGAATAATAAATATTAACATGAGTAGTTTTATTTGTAATGTTTTAATATTTGCATCAAAATGGCTTCACGCCTTTATAGTTAAATAATTATTATTCTCCCCTAGACTAGAGAACGCCCGACTTTGCTACAGTCAGTACACATTTTTATTTTATTAAGAAAGATATTTTTATGAAATTCAAAACATTTTTTGTTGCGAACATTGATAACATTCTACTTTTTTTTTAGTGCTCTATTTTAGGAATTGATAATATCTATCAAAAGTGACAGCTGAAGATCACATGACTTGACGCAGCTTTTCTAGCTGTAAAATAAAAGTTCTGCCTATCAAAATTTTGTCTGTGCCGACATTTATGATTTAGCAAGACACGAGTAAAGACCAGTATTTTTGCAGTTTTTATGGCAAAACTTTTTTTTTTTGCTAAAATAAATAAAATATTGCTTCAGTACAAACATCGAGTTTAATTTTCTTCAAATGGTGATATTAACAATTGTTCTATATCTGTCATTAGCATCTAAGTGAGGACGTCAATAGCTGTTCGAAATTGTTTTCTGTAATATTTGAAATAGTTAACGATAGATTGTGACACTTAACATACGAGAAACAATGGGGTGTTCCGTACTGCCCGAATATTCCACAATACCCGCATCTCCTCTACTAGACTGCCGATTACAGGCGTACTCAAGAGTTTTTTTTTTCCTAAATGGTTTTCCACACTCCCACTACGTAAATGGGTTATACCTCCTTTAAATTCAACTTTCTTTATCCCTAGCTCATAGCGTAATTAGTACATATGCGTATAACCTGAACAGGTGGTAAAAGATAATGCTAAAAAAATTGTTTTACTACATATAATAATGGTATCTGAGAACAGGAACGTTAGTTAGAAAAATAAACGAGTAACTGGGGCTGGGAAAATTAGGCACACAATTTCATCAACTGGTTTCATTTAATTTGATACATTTAAAATGTTATCTTTCTCTCACCTCTCCTCCATACTGAATTATCCAAAACTTTATAAAACAGCTCAGATTTCAAGGCTGACAAAGCGGTACCTTTCTCATTTGGGTGCATCAAACTTTTTCAAACAACATTCAGGATTGTTTCACATAGCATTTAAATATTATAAAGGCACGGATTTGGTGTCGGGGGGGTCAGGAAGGTTCCTTTCCTACCATAATCCTATTACATAGTAGGATTCTTGTAGGAAAAAAGGTCTTACTGAAACTTATTTGTTACATAATCGGGCTTTAATTCCTGTTCATTCCGATAACTCATAACCTCAAATCTTAAAATTGGACTGACCTGGGTCCACCTGCTTTTTGTATTGCTGCATGTTGATTGGCCAGGCGACGGCCAGTAGGAGCGTGAGGGCTCCCAGAAGCTTGCGCGTCATGACACTCACAAGAGACACCGCCACTATAAGACACACTGCACTGACCGGAGCGAGGGACGGACTGAGCCGCGACTGAACTGAGAAGAGCTGACCCCTGCCGTAATACTAGCTCCGCTAACCTGTCCGTCACTCTCTCCGACCTGCATACGGACATCCCCTCGCGACATATCCTCACACACTCTGCTGGAGAGGCGAGCAGAAACAGCGCTACCTCACAGTGGACATGCAGCTTTCAAGAGCATACCATCCCCCGTGAACATACGGCTCTCAAGAACATACCATCCCCCGTGAAAATACATCTCTCACGAACATACCATCCTCCGTGAACATACAGCTCCCATGAACATACCATCCTCCGTGAACTATACAGCTCTCAAGATTATACCATCCTCCGTGAACATACAGCTCTCAAGATTATACCATCCTCCGTGAACATACAGCTCTTATGAATATATGAACATACCATCCCCGCGAGATATAACCAACGTGAATATGCCATCCCTGTGAGCATATGATTTCCTTTCAAGGCATTACTCATAAGACAATGTTAGGCAAAAATCATAATATGATGGAAGAGGATCTCCAAAATGAAAGTTCACCCGGGTACAAAATTATTCTTGAGTTGGCCCTGATTTGAAGTAAGCAACGGCAAATAGTTATACTTACTAAAGCAAGTATTTAGATTCTACCGCAAACAACATTTAAACTGGTTTAATAATTGCTTTATTTTTATTCATTGTCGGATGGTAAAAGATTTTGTGTTTTCGCTAGTGTAGTAATTAATAAAAGTAAATAAAGTATATTTGTGGAATTAAAAGTTTAGTATAGTAGTAATATGCTTTGTGTGATACGACACTATTATATGCGGTAAAATACCAAAAGAATAAGCAAATGACTGAGTTGTTTTTATCAAAGAGACCAATCTAATATTTTAGTGTTGCCTATTCTTGCTTTATTTTTATTGCTATTATCTATCACCTGCTATGTAAACATGCTTTATTAACTTTTGTAAACCTGTATAATCCATTGCAATTTTTATGACTACGTGTGTATTAATGAATACTTCTTTTAATTACAGTACAAAATCAAATAGATACTTTCCTACAATAGGGTCACATGGCTCTGGTACCTAAATGATAATTACTTACTCTATGGCATTAGGAGCTCGAATGTTCATTGCCACACTTACAAATGTATGCCACTATTCCTATCTTGAGCTAAGCTCTATCCAGTCCACCTCATTACACCCTATTCTTATCTTTATCTAGTCCTACCCAGTCCACCTCATCATAACCTATCTCTTTCATGTCCATTCTAATGTTATCCTCCCATCTACGTCTAGGTCTTTCCCATTGGGTCTGCCAGTCAATACTTTGAACATGGTTATAGATTCTCCCATCCCTGCTGAATGTCCTGCCCACCATAATCTACGAGACTTGATTATCCTAACAACGTCGTGTGATGAGTACAGGGTATGTAACTTATCATTATATAACCTCCTACTTTCCCCAATACTTTAATCCCTTTTTGGACCCAATATCTTCCTAAACACCTTGTTTTCGAACATCCTGTTATAACTCTCCTCTTGTAAAGCTTCAAACCCTTGTAACATTATATATATATATGTATAATAGATGTATATATGTTTTGTATACATTTGCATATCTAAGAGTGGGGCCCCTTATACATAAATATAGAAAGAGAGAGAGCTTTAAATAGCCTAAGAAAAATAATATAAGCATATGACCTAGTTCAGCGGTGTTATAAATGACTCATTTTCTCTCAGGGTAAAAAGAATATTGAGATGATCTAGAAGGTAACCCTATAAACTCATGCATTAACAATTTTAATGCATCTTAGGAATTAGCAATACACACTATAAAGAAAAATAAGGTTAGCCCAAATTAACATTAATTGTGATTATTATTCAATATTTTTATTCTAACAATATAACCTACCTAAAGAGCTCTTAATAAATAACAAACTACTACCTTGGTTAAATCTTTAAAATACAATAAAGATAGATAAAAATAATATATTAAAGGTTTCACAGAAGATTGAAATGGGAAAATATTCGGAAGTTAGTAATTTTATATTTTTGTTGAAACAATACTTATGAATTAGTTTGAAGTTGAATGCTAGATGTCTCTTTATAATAATTACCTATAATATCAAAAATGTTCTCACCAATCAAAATAGTTTATCCTTATATTGTCATGTAATAATCTTGAGAATCTATCCTTTAAAAGAAAATTGTATATTTTTCAGGATTTAAGTTTGTTGATTTAGATAGCTAACAAAATATGCTTTATATAGTTTAGTCCAGGGCCGCGTCTATGGGGGTGGGTCGGGGGGGGGGGTGGCAAAGGGGACAGTAACTGCCCCGGGCCTCCCATTTCAAAGGTCACATTTTCCCCAAAAATTATTAACCCTTTGAGCAGTGAGTTTTTCAGTTGCAATTGACCCCCTTGCAGGGATTTTTTTTTTTTTTGCCGTTTAGGCACCAGGGCTGTATCAGAATAGTCTACTTATGCGGCGTCGCTTAGACTCGTGAACCTGATAGCTGCATTGGCAATCACGTGACCAAGTGTAGATCTGTCTGAATAAGGGTCGATTACACTGGGCGAGATTACTAGCTACTCGCCAGCGAATTTAATCGCTGCTATTAAATCCACCGATTGTAATCGCAACGGCTAGTTAACTCGCCGATCGCTCTACCCCAGCGAGTAAAGTTGAATGAACACCGGGCGACTTTACAAGCTACTCTCTAGCTAGTTAACCCTCTGGCTAGTAAACTCGCCGCTCGCTCTACCCCAGCGAGTAAAGTTGAACACCGGGCGACTTTACAAGCTACTCGCTAGCTAGTTAAACCTCTGGCTAGTAAACTCGCTGTTCGCTCTACCCCAGCGAGTAAAGTTGAACACCGGGCGACTTTACAAGCTACTCGCTAGCTAGTTAAACCTCTGGCTAGTAAACTCGCTCTGTGTAATAAGTGAAGCTACAGTAGCCCCATGGCTTCTCTGGTGCTGACTTGACAGTTCACAGCTGACTTCTGACAGTCAACATTTAGGTATATACCTAAATGTTGACTGTCAGAAGTGACAGCTGCTAAACACATGTTTTTTGCAGATCATATGGTTCGGCGTAGGGATACATAATTTGGTCCGGGAGCTTTTCAAAGCCGTCAGCTGTCAGTCAGCACCAAGAAGCCATGGTGCTACTGTAGTAAACTAGTAGGAGTCGAAAGGCCTAGAGAAGTAATTCGTGCGGAAATTGTTGTCATTGCTCTTTTAATAATAAAAAAAAAGACTTGAGGAGTTGGAAAATAAAAATAGGAAAACAAGAGGAATGTGAGTAAGAAACTGGATTTCAAAACGTGAAAAATATGGTGCATCCAAAACTCTACTGAAAGAATTGAAGGATGAAGACCACGTAGCTTAAAGGTATATTTTAAGAATAAACACATTAAAAAAAATCTTTATCACGATGTTTGATGTTCCACAGAACCTGATATTATACATACATTTGTAAAAAGTCTACAATGTTGTTACTGATCCACTTCACTCCAGACATTGCGATTAACTTCACCGAGATTGTTGGAACAAGCTTACTCGCGCACGAGTTTACAAGCCAGCAAGTAGCTAGTGATCTCGCCCAAACCCTAAAATCGTGGACGAGACCGATGCAGTCTTCTCGAGGTCTTGGTAACCATGGGTACGGAAGGTTACCAGCCATGTGCCTTCTCGCGGTGTTTGACTGGCAATTGTTTTAGTATTATCGTTTCGTCTGCTAAAGCACTGACTTCAGTTTTCCGCCATTTTAAATACGGTTGTTGCCGTTCGAATAGTTTGATGCCGTCTTCGCTATGAACACCACGACAAGTGTAAAACCATAAGTCTAAAACTCAAGGGTCCGACTAGGGAGTCTTGGACTATTCAGATACAGCCCTGGAGTACGTCTGGGTTGTTTTTGCTGTGGAGGCAGACCATCATCAGTAGCTTCATCTTCTTCTTGGGTTTCAACAGCATTATCTTCTGGACTTTTATTCTATTCACTATCACTATTACTACTCTCTTCACCATCAAGCTCATCTTCAGACTCTGCATTTGTCAATATATTTGAAATTTCTTTCATGCCAAGACTTTTTCCACAACTAGATGCCATATTTCATGGACTTGTTGTGAAGAAAGAAACGACTGTCGTTGCCGGGAAACAGCCAAGGAAATAAACAAAGAATAACATTATACCAACTCTTTTCCAAGGCCACTAAAAGAAACCAGCCATGAGCCCAAAAAACATTATAACAACGATATTCGAACTATTTTTCTACCTGGCGCAACCATTGGTCTATATAATATAACTGGATGGACATACACATACACATTACCAACTACCAAAGCGTGACGCTCAATTTTATCGTTTGTTACACTGTAGGGGGATAGATTTAACGGTGTATTTCAATGTTCTTATGCGGAAACATGTCTCTGATGAATAAAAGTGTTATTGTTTGAAAATAGTGAAGTATTATACTACACTTTCCTAAAGAAACACTTACATTAAAGAATATACAATTCAGTTTTAAAGGTAATATAGTAAAAATACGAATAAAATCTTTAACATATTTAATATGTAGTTTGTTGTTTACAATCTGCCAAGACTACACTTATATTTAAAGTTGGTTATTAGCTTGTATGTTGGTTTCAGAAATCATATTATATTTAAAGTTCGATAAATATAATAATTAAGTTATCTTAAAACTTGATTACATTTGTTTGAATGACAAACTTTGTGTAGTTGCCATGCATTCAAATTATCACTTAGGTTATAGGCTTGTAGAAAGTATTACATTACCTTTTTTTTAAAGTTGACTTATATCTTGTATATTGCTTTCAGAAACCATATTATGTTGAAAGTTCAATAACTATAATGAAACAATTTAGCTAAAAAACTGTATTACATTTGTTTGAATGACAAAATTTGTGTAGAAGTCTTATGTTCAAATGATAATTTAGGTAATAGGCTTGTAGGAAGTACAGTATCTATTAAACCCTGATTTTAGTAATAATCCCAACCTGTAAGGCTCTATTTAGTACCAGAATACTATCATATATATAATATTTTGGTAGGATGGATGGCAATTCAGAACGAAAGTAGAAATTTCCTACTGGAAGGTCTTTATCCAACTAAACACAATAATAGGGTAGGATTCTGGTACGAGGTAAAGCCTTACAAGCATTGGTTAAGTGTAAGAAAAGGTGGTAGCCTTAACTTCGCCATTAAAGTCTATTATTATTATTATTATTATTATTATTATTATTACAAGCGAGCTTCCTTCAAAAATCATCGTATATATTAAGCTAAATAAACTTATTTAAAGGAAAAACTAACCAGTTTCGAACTTTTTTTAACCTCTTCAAAGCTTTTACTAACATATTTATTTCATTTAACTAATCATACACTGATGTATCTCATATATTCAATCAAATTAATGAACGATGTCAAAATGCTACATTGCCTTGTATGGGTGTAAGAGAGAAAAAGATACCCGAAAGTTTCCTTCTCTCTTACACAATGGTATGTAGACGACAGCTCGAAAATTTCAGCCACAGATGTCCATCCAGTTATATTATAGAGTTCAATGCGCGCAACGTGCCTGTACAGAGATTCTTCATGTGCATAACAGATGGCAGGACAAGCTTGAATAGTAACTGTTCAAAGAAAACAAACGAGAACGAAGTTCCAACAGTGGCTGATAGATGTCAGGAACACTTAGAAGTAAAGTCGAATCTTGACGTCATATTACGTCAGTACTGCTTTGGCGCAAAGTTGAAAATGTACATGTAGGTCCGTATTACAGCGAGCTACGTCACCACACGACGTAAATATATGTGCGTACTGCTCAATTACAGTTATTATACTAAATTTTTTAGTGTACAGATAATTAACAGCAATAAGTATTCGCTTGTTCATAGGATTCCATTCCAGATTCCTGAAAACCTTGACTTTATGTAATTTAAAATTTACATTATTCGAGTAATGTGCTGCAATACAGTGGAATACGCCACTATTGTGCTACCACTGTCGGTCTTCAGAGAACTAATAGTGCAATGGTGCAAAGAGGAATTTTTTTTTAACTTAATTGGAATGATTGTTTGCATTTATATTCCATAAAACATGTGAAATTATTAAGTAACTTAAGTAACATGTACATATCAATATATTAAAACGGCTTAGTGCTAAAATTGAAAAACTAACGTGCAAGAGGGGGTGGGCTGGGGGAGCCTCACATTTTTTCGCCCCGGGCCTTATATTTTCTTAAGACGGCCCTGGTTTGCTCAAATATTTTAAATGAGGCAGGATGCTTGCTACAAATAGATAAGTTGGGCTGAGCATACTAAAAATATTCTTTATGGAAAATAATAATAAGTCCAGGTAATACTTCCATATCGTAGTTAAAAATATCTTGAATTTCCACAAACAAATATAATATGTTTATCACTGGAGGATTATGCCTCCTCTTAAAATCACTTTAATGAGTTGATACTCAACTTCACCATATATTATGGTATTTAAACAAGCAATGGTCTAGGATTACTTCCTAGCCATTTTGAGAAAATAGAAGCTTCTAATTGTAAAATTGTAAAAAATTGTTATACACTTAACAAAATTCAAAATAACTAAAAAAATATCGATTTTTCATAAGACATTTCTTTTTATAAATGAAAGGCTTTGGAATTACCTACCTAAAGAGAGTTTACATGCTATGATTGGATAACAACTTTAGCTGTCACTTGTAGTGGGACGTATATGGTAAGAGGAAGGGCTCGAATTAACGTACATCAAAAAGTTCACAAGACCCGTTCAGATAAAATTCTAGATTGAAATGGTGTCTAATGTATTTCAATACTACAAAATTCTATACAATTCACTAAAATTCTAAATAACTCGAAAAATATCGATTTTTCATATAAAATTTCTTTTTACAAAAGGAAGGCCTTGGAATGACCTACATAAAGAGAGTTTACATGTTACGATCGGATAAAAAAAACTTTAGCTGTACCTGGCTCTTCTGTAGTCAACATATATGGTAAGAGGAAGGGCTTGAATTAACGTACATATATAGATTCACAAGACCCGATCAGATAAAATTGTAGATTGAAATGGTTCTAGAATATTCACTAAAATTCTAAATAACTCAAAAAATTTCGATTTTTCATACAAAATTTCTTTTTTTAAAAGAAAGACCTTGAAATTACCTAGCTAAATAGAGAATACATGGTAGGATCTGAAATGAACTTTAGTTGTTCCTGGCAGTCAACTTATATGGTAAGAGAAAGGGCTTGAATTAACGTATATAAAAATTTTCACAAGACCCTATCAGATAAAATTGTAGATTTAAATGGTGTCTCGTGTACTTCAATACTACAAAATTGCTGGACAATTTACAAAAATTCAAAATAACTCGAAAAATATTGATTTTTCATGCAAAATTTCTCTTTATAAAACGAAGGCCTTGTAAATACCTACCTAAAGAGAGATTTTATGTTACTATCGGATAAAAACTTTAGCTGTACCTGGCTCTTCTGTAGTCAACGTATATGGTAAGAGAAGGGCTCGATTTAACGTATATAAAAAGTTCACAAGGAACGATTGTACCACCCCCTTGTCCTCTCATAGACAAAGGCTGGTGCACAAATTTAAACAGAAAGCAAAATAAAAAAAATAACAACA
>CABFWB010000164.1:421452-450953 GCA_902151455.1 Timema bartmani | reverse complement strand
GTTTGGTACTACTAAACGCATATCAGGGAAGCTTGACCAGTTATTTGACGACACCCCATTACTACCCTGATATAGATACGATGGATCAGTTAGTGAAATCAGGGCTAGAGATAGCTGTTTATATACCTGACCGTGATATTGACTTTTTGTCTTTAATGTTAACTTATGACATTGAGGATAAAATTGCTCAGAAAATTTTGGAAAGGCTTTTTTTTGTGCCAGATATAAAATCTGCACTTGACCAAGTTGCCTTTAATAGAACAGCCGCGTATGGTGATTCATCTTTTATTATCGAGCTATATATGGAGCTCAATGAGTATTATGAAGAAGGATATCCTCTGATGCATAAAATAGATCAATGTCCTATTTTATTGAAGGCTGTCTTACAATTCCCTTTCAAGTCTCCCTATCAAGATGTACTCGATGTTGTAATTAGAAGATTATATGAGACTGGAATCACACATAAGTGGATTGATGAAGATATATACGAACTATCTCTGTCGGCCCAAAACAGGGCTAAAGTAATCACACTGAAACCATTAGGACTCAGCCATATTCAGTTGCCCTTTTACATTCTTCTTGGAGGTCTAACAATCTGCTCCATTTCTCTGGTCTGTGAAATCTTAGCTGACATTATCTTACGATACAGAAAGATAAATACACACTGATCTTCTTAATTGTTAAAAAAACTTATAATCTCACGTGAGAAAGGAATTGAAATACAACAATATTTTTGTGGTGTCATATATAATTTTAGGTGTTCGGTCACATGACAGATCCATTCCTTTTGTAAGTGAACTTAAACCACTAATTTGCTCTGTCCTTTTACTCCTCCTTAAGCTCCTAGAATTTTCTTCTTTCCTTCAAATCATCAAATATTTGAATACTCTTTCCCTCGGCCTTTCCTATTACGTTGTGTAGAAAACAGTTCCTCTTAAGTCTGTGTCCGATCCAGTTTCCTTTGCAAAAAGAATCATATCCAAAATGGTTCTCTTCTCACCTACTCTTCTCAGGACTTGTTCATTTGTCACTCTGTCAGTCCAACTAATCTTTTCAAGTCTTTATATATGTGTATATATATATATATATATGTATATATAATGGAAACATTTTATATATATATAATGGAAACATATAATTTAAAATAAATAAATATATATATTTATTTATTTTTAATTATATGTGTCCATTTGAAAATGAATAATACTTATATGGTGTGCACCATTGTAAAAAACTGAAGCCTGATATTCTTGGTTATAATGTAATTTTATCATTGTATTTTGATATTTTTATCATTGGTACTAAAATCTAGATCCAAGGGAACATGTCAGTCAGATTGTGTTGTGGAATGTTACATTATAATGTCCTTGCTTGGGGAAGTGTGATTACTTACTTGACGAACCCTATTACTATCTAAATATCGACCGGAGGAGTCGGCACTATTAATACCATTACCTCAAAATAAAAATCAATTGAATTTATTAAAGTGTTTTTTTAAATGTTCTCATGATTATAAAATTAAAAGTAAACTACATCAAATTGCTTGTATTGTACCTGGTGAAAAAAAAATTGAATCAGATAATGTTAAATTTAATAGAAATATGATGGATGTTGAATCTTGAAAAATTAAAAATGATATATATGAAGTTTCATAACTATTATGAAGGTGGATATCCACTTATTTACACAATAGTAACATGTTCTTTTTAATTAATGCAACTCTAAATATTATATTTCTTTCCTCATATCAAAACCAAATCGGTATTTTTTATTGTAAATTTATGAAACTTGTATCAATGAAAAGTGATGAAATGATAAATATGAATAAAATAAAGCTCTCATGTTTTATTTGAGTTCTTGACTTTAAAGTCTTGGGAATCAGCTATGTACTGTACATACATTTTCGCATTCTTCTCGAAGGTCCAATAAAAGTTGGTTTATTTAAATTAGATGATTTGTAACAATAGACTATACAATAATGAAATTCTAAAAATTATATCATGTATAAAATATGCATTGCATAAGATTTTATAGCTAATTAAATCAATGACTGTTTTATTAAAATTATAATTATATAAGGAATGTTTCAAACAAATTTGGTTTAAACGTGTGTGTTTATATTAAGTCTATAAAAACGGAGTTTATAAATAGGATAGACTATTGGTGTTAAAGCAATGAATAACCAAGAGGACAAGGATAAAATGGACTTTAGATTGATTCTTGTGGACCCATTTGGTATGTTTCTCTTCTATATGATATACCTTTATTTGTTCATTTAACTTTTCCCTTATTTTTTATAATTCATTATAATCCTTCTTTTAAAGTAGAGGGTTTTGATTATACTCGATGATAGGCAGTCATTGCTATACATTAACAATTATGTCTTGAACCCAAAACGGAACTGGCTACCTTTTCGTTGAAAAGATCACTAAAATTTATGAAGAAATAATAGCATCGAAATTTAAATAATATTTTTGGCTATTTTTTGGAAAGGTTTGTAGCTTATAAAAATATATTCCATGGGAACTTATGACTCTACAACTATAACAGATAATTAATAGGTTCCAAATCAATGTTTACTATGATACATATTTAGCCATAATAATACATCGATTGTAATAATTTATTGAATTAATAGCTAAAGATTATAATAGTATTAATGTTGCAGTCAAAACCTGTTTTTAGTTAGAACGCGTTTTCTCTAGTTAAAACGAGTTAATACTGAATGCCTTTTTTACAACTAGAATTTCCTAGCTATAGCTAGAACTTACTGCTATACATGTTTAAATTTTAGATAAAACTAGTTTTTACTTTGAGCATTAGATCAAACTAGTTTTAGCTAAAGAAACTTTTTTAGGGGAGATAATTCAATCAAAAGCAATTAAGTGTTGATTGGGATTAAAAAAAATTGTATTGTTAAATAAAATATGTATTGAGAATATTGGTCACACATCTATGTCATTAATATTAATTAAAGTAATACAAAAGTAATCATACACTAAAGGACCATTTTTTGTTAAGGAACATCACAGAGCCATGTCTAAAGTATTAATTGAAAAAAGTGAAATGAAAATAATCAAAGATTAAAAATATATTATTTAGTCTGATACGTTTAACGAAAGTAGCTTAAGTCTTAATAAAAGACAAACACAAGATTAAAAAAAAGTGAGCAAGTAAGTGTATATTACTTGTTTTATCAAGGCAAACTATCGTGGCATTTCGAGTTACACAAGTTGCCTTTTTTCTTACAAAAGCACCTTTTTGACATACACGCCTTCTTACACACACAACGAACAAATCCTTGGCACGTTACTAATGCTGCTGTCTTGGCAGCAGTTCTTAAAGATAAATTGGTCTCTGGCACTTCTCGTAGCAAGAATTTTTCTTTAGACACGTCAAATTCGAACCTGAAAAAGCATATTTAATTAGCTTACTTAAAACGCGATTAGGTATTTGTTAGGAGCATCTACGCAATATGCATATTACAATACAAATATTAAACCTTAAAACATTAAAAAATTACTTGCATATATAGCAACATTAAACAGTGGCACAATTTCAGTTCTTTGAATCAAGGAGCCACTGAAAGTGTTTACTACGACATTAATCCCTAATTATTGAAATCAATTCATAATACATACCTCCAATACAATGTATCGAGTATCCCATATTTCGTTCCAAACTTGAGCAAACCCTGTTCATCCTGTTGAAGAACCACTCCAATAATATTGCAGAGATCTGCTTTTGCACTGTTGACATCAGGAATTGGTTTAATTATACTATCACTGATTTCTACAGGAGCGTGTATTGAATCCGAAGCCAAATTCATTCTCTTGGCCTATTTTGTCAAGTTTTCATGAGCTTTTAGTCTAGCTGCTGTTATTTTGGATTGTCGATTCGTACTAACTACAGCTATTAGGTTTTGTTGATATGCTGCTGCAGCAATTGTAGACTGTCCACTTATACTAGCTGAAGCTTCTGCGTCTTATTGTCTGGCTGCAGTTGTAATCTGAGACTGTCCACTGCTACTAGCTACAGCCGTTACCTCACCTGAGTTATGTAATACTTCCATATCATAAGGTGCCTCATTTTCTTCGTCTATCATATTAATTTTATTTAAAGCCTCTTTAAGATTATCTTCATCCCGTATCTCCTTAATAACATCTAGAGGCAAACTCGAAGTCATAAGCCATACTCGCAGCTCTGTACCAAACATGGCTTATATGGTGATTGCTTAATACTAGAATGAAGTCCCCAATTTTTCATAAATTGTACAAAACGAGGACCGTTCGACCTATTCGTAGTATTGTTGTCTTGCATCCACGATGCCATAATTTTTTCAATGTCTTGGTTAGCGCGTTCAAAAGACCTTAGGCTTTGGCTGTGCCTTAGTTATCCGTGATACAGTTTACTCTCGGGCCAAAATGAAGCCAGCTCATTTATGACAGAATTAACCAATTCTCTGCCATTTTTAGAGTGTAAAATGCAAGGAGCACCAAATATCAAAAATAAATCTGTTAATTGATGTGCCACTTCCACGGCTTTCTTGCTTTGCAGTGCACGTAACAAAATAATTTTGTCAATTGGTCCTGATACACCATTATAAACTTAAATCAACGATATTCTTGCGTTTGTATGTCGATCAGATCAACTTGGCAACGACTGTTCATTTCTGAATGAAGTAAAGGTGTCGAAACAAGCCCCCATTTCTTCATATTCTTTTTACGCTGAAAAGTTTAGCACCTAGACAGGAAAATATTTAGCATCTCTATTGCTATGTTCGTATATTTATTTGAAGTTTCAGTTTTTAATCTGTCTCGACCTCCATGACCAACGGTCACATGATCTATTTCAATGATATCGAAAATTTCGTCTACATTTAAGTAGTACTTCATAGGCTCTTTTTTCACTAACTTTCGCGTTCCAAAAATATTAATAACCTTGAATCCATTTAATCTTCTGTACTGTTTCTGTGTACTTTTTTCAGATGATTGTGCTTCTTCAATTTCGTCCACTAATTTATCGTAATTTTCTTTTGTCATAACATTGTACGAGTCCATCTATTCATGCTTACCGGAAGATTAACTGAGCCGATGTTCGCAGGCGGGCGGCGTGTGAACCGAATCGCACCGCCCAAGAAAGGCGACGCCGTTCAACCAACCATAATCGTTCTAATACGTCACGTGTGAGCTAAATGAACCTTGACCTAGTTCAAAACAGTTTTAACTGAGTAATTCTGTCAAAACAAGTTTTGTCTAATTAAAACCAGTTTTAACTGACATTCAATTTTGAACAGCAGTAAATTCTAGTTGTAACAAAGGTATTCATTTTAATTTAGTTTTAACTAGTAAGAACGCGTTCTAATTAAAAACGGATTTTCACTGTAACATTAATAAACATTATTTGAAATATAAAAATACATTACAGTCATCGTGGCATAAATTATCCCCGAACATATTATATATCGTACCTTCATTTGACCACATGATCTTCATCGATATCTTATGTTAACATATTTTATTTAACTGTTCTATTGACCGAATACCCTATACGCGTAAAAATTCCTATATTTTAAAATTAAAACATGACTATACTCACTTAAATTAAAGATTTTGCAATTTTGTTGCAAAAATTGCTGTTGTATCTTGTTATAAAATTTGTGCAACACCATGGCAATTAATTCACATTTTTCAACTCCAATATTCAAGATAAACTATTGCATATTCCAAAATGTTAAAATTGAGACATTTATATTATAATATTAGATCATTATAGAAAGGTGACCCATGCCATAGGTTGGAAACAGTAATAGATGTAAAGTTTTTTAAAGATTGTTAAATGTAAAGTTTTTTAAAGATTGTTAAATATCACAAGAAATAACTTCATGTGTTTAAAAAAATGCAGAGTGGTTTGACTATTTGTTTTACTATACTTCTATACAACACTATACAATAGTAATATTAAAAATCATATTAGCTGTAAGTTTATATTAGAATATATGGTATGTTATTAACTAATACAATATTAAATATATACGTCTTTTATTTATATATAGAATATACTATTTACTATTCATATGTCATGAAATATTCAAATCTCATATATTTATTCATAACGTTAGAGGATTAATCTACCTTTTCTTAGAGGAACAAAGTTTTTAGAATGTTAGTCTTAAAATATATAGCCATTAATATGTTTTATTGATACAATATTATTATATTATCAATTAGATGTGTTCAAATATACAGTTTTAATTAATTTCTCTAAGTTAATTTAGTCTTTATATGTATTTGATAAATAATTTGTTGTGTTATTAAATTAAAATGTACTACAGTCTGCTTAGATTATTATATAACCTATATTAAGGCTTGTACACCTTTATGCCTAGTCGGCTGATATTATTCAGAAAAACTATTTCACGTGCCCATAAAAATTTTAATCAGTAAAATATTCTTAGAGTATTTCTTAATTATTATAAATTAAAGTATATTTTATAATTATTTTAAATATGTTATTGCTTATACAATAATTATACATAGTATATTAATTTGTATCAGTATTTTATATTAAAATATTGTTATTTTAAAATATTATTAGGAATGGATATAAAAAATGACTCAACGACTTAAAAGCACCATTTAGATATTGTTATAAATGAGAACGTTGTAGAAATTCATGATGTGAGTAACCAAAACTTTACAAGAGACGTAACTAATGATTTTATTTAATATTATTAATATATTAATAAGCTTTTAATAAATGTATATATACATATAACTGTGTACGTGCGCATACGTTTACATACATGTATATATGTATTTATATACACGTATGTCCATATAAACAGTTACCATAAACCAGCCATAGTGAAAAGGTTGCAATCAAAAAGGCAGATCACCAGGGATTTTAATTGACCTACACTCAAAAGGCCCAACCCATGTATCCACACATGATTATCTGAACTAATAGTAAAACAGATAATTCGGCTATAGACATTTAGGGAGCAAGGCGTTTGCTAAACTTAAATGCAAACGAATAACATGAACAATACTTCAACATCTATAGTTGATCATAAACAAAATTATTTCCAATCAACAATACGTGAAACCAGGGTAACTATGGCATGAAATTAATTAAGTTCTTTCTACTCTATCAGCTAGGTTAACAGTAAAATACTTACATTACAAAAAAACCTTGTGTATATATATATACACACACACATCCGAAGATACTAAACATCCCAAGTTACTCTTGGTCTTACTACAATAGTAACTGAAAGGCAAAAAATTACAATTATTAGATAGCATTCAAAAGTTAGATTTAAAAAAAAATTAATTGAGAGTAAGTCATCCGAACTCTGATCCAAAACGGTTTAGAACGTTTTACGTAGGTTTATAATATAAAGCCTAATAAAAATTAAATTTAGAAAAATAAATTTAAAAAATACGTATAAAGAATAACAAAGTTTAAGCCCTACATCATTTTGACTGGATTTAAGCTGTCTAGTTTTCCATTTTTTTTAAATATAAAAAAACTTATCCAAAGTTATGATTACTTACATGCTGGTAAGTTCCTAATTCATATTAGCATCAAATAGTGAAGTTCCTTTCCGGGTACTAGCTTATATATAAGATTGAACGGCGTGGAAAATAGATAGGGAGAGATCACATGACCAAAGAAGTAATTCACATAATTTCAGGAATGGCCCTCTTACCAACGTCTGCACACAGCGTCGTGAGGATAGCCATGAGGGGTTAGGGAGATACACGTGATTGCACTTCTAGCTCTTTCCACCAAGCTTTGCGCCTGCGCAGCGTCCTAAACTTGGGAGATACTGTACTAGCGCACAGGGGTCACATGCCACGCGGTGACTTAGTTCTTGTTTTCTTGATAAGCTCGGCCAATGAGTTGTGTTCGGTGACGATGTCCGCGGAGTGTCCGTAGTTAGGGTGATGACTTCCAGGTCAAATGGAGAAGGTGCTGTTCTCTCTTTTAAGGTGGTGGAGGTCAGGGGCTATGTTGTTTGTAGCCACGGTACATTATTAATAGCCTAATAGTTCTAAAATAGAGTTATTATTATACTTAAATTTATATATGCATGTATATACACGTATGTACATATATAGTTATGTATATACATTTATAATAAACTTATTAATAGCTTTGTAGTAATTAAATAAATTTATTAGTTTTGTCTCTTGTGAAGTAGTGGTTACATACAGCATAAATATATATATATACAGAGAAAGGAGTATATTAATTGGTGTCAAATATTCCAGAGGCGTATTCCAATAAACAAAACATTTAAAAAAATTACATGTAAGCATGGGCCTGGAAAAGATTAATTTTAGAGTTATTAAAGGTTTTTCTAAAGGACGGATTGCTCGTTGGAGATCCATTAAATGGACTGCTTGAACACCAGATTTGAACCAGATGGATTTCTATCAATGGAGACAAAGTCCATTGCTTACGCAACTCTTTTTCCTGATGTTTAGGTTTTATGAGAACCTATCATTAGTGGATGTGAGCAAATACGTAATAGCTCGGGTATAAGCAACAAAGTCCAACAAAGCATGGAACGCAGGTTCATAGAATTCATCGAAACGTAGAAATATATTTTGATCAATTTTTTTAAACAAAATATTCCGTATTTTTTTATTTGTTTCTATTATATCGTGTTTAATAAGTGAGTTACTTCTTCTGTTTAATTGATTATTAATTTAACAATATTATTATTACTATTAGCACTGCGTCATACTACCCGTTCGGGTTCTACACACTTACGCTAATGTGTGATGATAGGGTGATTGTGAGATGAAATGGAGGACATACAGTTTAACGTGGGATCCGAACCACGGTGGAGGTCTGGCATTCCACACATTCACAAGTTGTGATTAATACAAGTTTTTAATTTTTTTCTGGGGTCTCTAAGCTGTTTGAGATATAAAAGCTGCTGTCCCGAGAAATATATATATAATGTGAACTAGATTATTTTTCATTTATATCCTCCCTTTGTTTTGCGTGCTCAGTATACACACAACTATTGATAAATAAAACACAATATACATTCAAACGGAGGTCATCAGGAATTTGTTTGATCAATTCAATTGAGTGGCGAGCACCTGCTTTGGTGACTGCATGGTCTAACGCGCTACTCTTATAGTAGAGTAGACTGCCTATTACTGGGGTGATCAAGGTTCAAATCTTGTTCGGGTGTACTGAGAGTAGTTTTTAATTCCAAAAATTATTTTCCATTTCCCCTTCATGCAAATGGGGTACATTCCCTTTAAATATAACCTTCCTAATTCCTAACATCAATTATACTACTATAAAGCCACATGGCTGACTCACTCACTGACATTAATGTTTACCCACTTCCAGATGAGCTAGAAACTTGAAAATGTGCAAACCCATAGCTTCTATCAATCCATTAAATCGCAAACTATTCTTAAATATTATTACAGACTTTCCAAACTATCTAAGACAAAGCAAATTGACAGAATAAAAAGTAAAATTACTTTCATTCCCATTATTAATATTATGTGCTCTGTCTTACGACAGGCAATTTTTTTTGTCAGTGAGCTTAGACCGCCAATGTGCCCTGTCCTGCAACTCCTTCAGCTACAAGAATTTTCATTTTTCCTTAAAGTCATCCAATATTTGAATCATCTCCTTCCTAAGCTTCTATTTCCTTCTATGATGTCGTGCAGAAGACAGTTCCTCTTAAGGGATTATCCGAATTAGTTTGCTTTGTACCAAAGAATAACGTCCAAAATGGTTTTATTCTCACCCGCTGTTCTTAAGACTTCTTAATTTTTCACCCTCTCCGTCCACCTGATACACACAAAAAAAAAGAAAAATTGTTGAATAAACCAATTTACACTACAATATTACACCTCCATTTATCTAACTTTCTTGATACTACAATATTAGACAATACACTTTCACTTATCAAAGAAAAAATATATTCGAAATAAATATGAAAACTTAAGTAAAAAAACTAAATGATTTTATAAGAAACAGTTTTAATACTAAGAACATTAATGCCTTAATTTACCGTAATTTAAGAAGCAGGGATGAGGAAGTTATTTTAGAGGAAGCGCACCAGGATTAGCCTAAAGAGGAGATGGAAAATTCTCATCCGGAATAAACCCTTACAATGCATTCGTCTAAGATTCAAACGCACAGCAATCCAATAAATTGCGAGACCATGCAACTACTTATATAAGTGGGGATTTATTAAAATTTTACTTAAGTCTAATGTGAAATTTAAAGTATCATTTTTTTTGCTTTTGATTAATCAATTGCTCCTTTTATTATCGAAACCATATTTTAGTATAGTGACCACTTTTGTGGTCTAGGGGCCAAAGTTCTTGGCTACATATCCAGACGTCCCAGGTTTAATCCCTCGCGCTTGTAAAATGTGTCTGTAAAGCAGGTGCTATAGAACGGGTTCAAACTCATCCTCGTGAGGACAAATGAGGAGCTATTTGAAATTAGTAGTAGATTTAGCTTACAATACTGAGATTAACGGTCGAAGGTCTTGCTGCGCTGATCACATGACACCACCTATCCGCAATTGTTGGCACTTTTATCCCTAACTGTGGAGACCACCCGGCTGGTATATCTCGCTTGCGGGCTCAGACCATGGATTTTTTTAAATATTAATATAATGTTATTATTTAAGGAAAGAAAATTATTTCCAGTGGTTCAAAATTTCCTTATTATTTAATTCAAGTGTTAAATTATAATATTATTGATTAAATATTACATTGCATAGCGTTTGAACTTATTTCACTATTTTTACATACATTTCTACACTTGAACTTTGTGTCATAGTATTCATGATACAAAACAAATCCCTCGTATAGAACAATAATCTGAATAAATCGAATTAATTCCAGATTTTTTAAAATTATTAGGAATAAAAAGTAGGTACTGAATTACGTCCTGTGACCACCAGACTGACACAAGGAAGGGGTACCGACTTTCCTCCAGACGCGCCTCACATATATCACTACTATTACTATCTATTACTAGAGCCATAAAGTCAGTCAGTTGTTTACAATATCTATTAGAAACCTGTCTGTGTTTGCACTTTAAGCTACGTTAGGTTGGATTAGTTTAATTAGGTTAGGTTAGGTTTAGTTATATTAGGTCAGGTTTTGTTTTGTTGTTTTGTGTAACATTCGACTATGGAAGTGACTGAAATATATTTTAATGTATCATTATGACTATACTTTGTTTATCTCTCAAATATTATCTTATTTCTTTAACTTGACTCCTTCGAACAAAACTCTGGTGTTAGTAAAATATTGTATCTGTCCCCTCTTAGGGAATCAACTAGGTCAAGGGGCCACAACTAGATTCAACCCCAATCATCTACAGCTTGTGAAACATCTTGAAACAGTTACTTGTAGCAATTCGCCAATTCCAATTTAATTTAAAGAATATTCTTGTTATTATATTTTCAATCAAAGTCACTTATTATAAACTAATCAACTTTTTGCACTAAAATCATCGACACTCAGGTATAATGTTATATGGTAAATAATCAATGGATGTAAACGTTAACAGTTTATGATACAGTTATTGGTCGTTAAGGTTTATTGTATAGTACCGTAGGAGGTAAACAGCTGTTCTATACTGTGCTATCGGTTGTATTTGTCCAATCTTATAAAGAACATGTAAAACTGGAGCTTGGAACATCCGTATTAGGGTAAAAACATAGTAAAGAGGCGAGTCAAGGGTCAATCTGTGATGCTAGATGCGCGTTTCAGGATGCTAGGTGCTAGCGGCGCTACATATGCACATGATGGGGAGGCGAGTCAAGGGTCAAGCTGTGATGCTAGATGCACGTTTCAGGATGCTATGTGCTAGCGGCACTGCATATGCACATGATGGGGAGGCGAGTCAAGGGTCAAGCTGTGATGCTAGATGCACGTTTCAGGATGCTATGTGCTAGCGGCACTGCATATGCACATGATGGGGAGGCGAGTCAAGGGTCAAGCTGTGATGCTAGATGCACGTTTCAGGATGCTATGTGCTAGCGGCACTGCATATGCACATGATGGGGAGGCGAGTCAAGGGTCAAGCTGTGATGCTAGATGCACGTTTCAGGATGCTATGTGCTAGCGGCACTGCATATGCACATGATGGGGAGGCGAGTCAAGGGTCAAGCTGTGATGCTAGATGCACGTTTCAGGATGCTATGTGCTAGCGGCACTGCATATGCACATGATGGGGAGGCGAGTCAAGGGTCAAGCTGTGATGCTAGATGCACGTTTCAGGATGCTATGTGCTAGCGGCACTGCATATGCACATGATGGGGAGGCGAGTCAAGGGTCAAGCTGTGATGCTAGATGCACGTTTCAGGATGCTATGTGCTAGCGGCACTGCATATGCACATGATGGGGAGGCGAGTCAAGGGTCAAGCTGTGATGCTAGATGCACGTTTCAGGATGCTATGTGCTAGCGGCACTGCATATGCACATGATGGGGAGGCGAGTCAAGGGTCAAGCTGTGATGCTAGATGCACGTTTCAGGATGCTATGTGCTAGCGGCACTGCATATGCACATGATGGGGAGGCGAGTCAAGGGTCAAGCTGTGATGCTAGATGCACGTTTCAGGATGCTATGTGCTAGCGGCACTGCATATGCACATGATGGGGAGGCGAGTCAAGGGTCAAGCTGTGATGCTAGATGCACGTTTCAGGATGCTATGTGCTAGCGGCACTGCATATGCACATGATGGGGAGGCGAGTCAAGGGTCAAGCTGTGATGCTAGATGCACGTTTCAGGATGCTATGTGCTAGCGGCACTGCATATGCACATGATGGGGAGGCGAGTCAAGGGTCAAGCTGTGATGCTAGATGCACGTTTCAGGATGCTATGTGCTAGCGGCACTGCATATGCACATGATGGGGAGGCGAGTCAAGGGTCAAGCTGTGATGCTAGCTGCACGTTTCAGGATGCTATGTGCTAGCGGCACTGCATATGCACATGATGGGGAGGCGAGTCAAGGGTCAAGCTTATCTTTGGGATAAGAAATTATTGTGTTCACCAATATACAAACAACGGCACAAACTTGGTGAATATCATCGCTTCATTTCCCATTTGAAAAAATACCCAGAACAATTTTTTTCAGTATTTGAGAATAGATTACAATACTTTTGAGTACAATAAGAACCTTGTATCTCCACACTTAACAGTAAATCTAACTAATTTCATCATACAACCCATAGAACCTGGTGGGAAGTTAGTGATAACTTAACGGTAAGTAGACCTATACATTTTATGTTACAGATAGATAGAATACGCTTTTCAATATTCGCTTGTTAATGGAGATATTATATGCTTAGATAAATAGGCTGACTACACGATTCAATAAATGGTTTTATTTAAAAAAAATTGTATTTATTAATAATATTACATTAATTATAATGAAGAAAAAACATATTAGAGCCAAATTGTATTGCCTAAAATTAGCTAACATCATTTTGTTCTTGTAGCCAATTTTGGGTCATATTTACAGAAGAATCCATATTGAAAAGAATAAGAGGATTTTCCTCAGTACTGTTCTCACCTGTAGAACCAGGGTAGTCGTTGTAGACTTCAGATCTGCTTGAAGCTGTGGGATAACTGTGTGTAATAGAACTCGAATTTTCATGTTTATTAACCAGGTTCTGAACTTCATTCCTAAAAAAGTACCTATTTTATTGATACTCTTGATGTTCTTTACATGTGGAAGTAAACTTTTGAAATAATTTTCATCTACGTCAGGTTTTATGGGTTCTTTTTTAGTTCATTTTTCCTCCAAAAACGATATTTTGCTCTTTTCTATTTCAACAGTCATTTGGAAGGTGTTAGGATTAATTAAGACATCAGTAACTGACTTGTTTTTATAATTGTCAGTTTTCTTTGCCATACTGATACTGACTAGAGAATAAATATCATCATTGGCTTCAGAATTCATTTGATAAGGACTCTGAACATCGTCAGTAATACCAGATAATTCTTCCTCTTGTGTGTGTCACCTTGCAAAGTTTGATTAAAATAATCTAATTTTTCTACGCTAGCTCATTCAGTAGATTCTTCACTGGTCTTTACAACTGTATATTCAGGTGTTCTCTTCCTATTCAAGTTTCCACTGGATTGTCTAGGTGTGAACTGGTCTCTTGAAAAATTCATGAGTTTGAAGTATGGATAATTTGTCTTGTAGACGGATTCTCCTCCATCGTCTCCAGATCGGCGTTGTTGGGTTTTTCGAAACTCCTTTCTGTAGTAGTCCCTTAGCGATTCCACTTGCTTTGACATCGTTCACTGCAACATCAAATTATATATATATATTTGTATTATGAATATTTACTTAACCATATTTTTTACCTAATAATATTTTGTTTATTTTCAGATATCTGGCAACTGGAGCTTCCTTCAAAAGTTTAGCTTTTGCATTACGTGTATTACCAACCTCTGTGACGTAGTTAAATAACGTGCCAGTCGTGTTGAGCCAGACCACCTAGGACGGGGAGATCGAGGTTCAAATCTCGGTTGGATGAACTGGGGGGGTTTCCTAAATAGTTTTCCACTCTCCCTTCACGCAAATGCGGGTTCACTTCCTCTATATGCAACCTTCCCAATTCCTAATCCATCAGTGTAATTAGTACATTAGCGTATAACCGAACGGGTAGTATGCATTCCGTGTAGGAGCCACAACAGTTAGCAAGATTGTAACACTGACAGTTGACGTGATGTAGATATTATTGCAGCCTATAGTCATGGTTAATGTTTGAAAAGGTTTTTGAGACACAATACGAGATTGTTACTTCAGACTAAAATTCTTGTTGCCTTTATTCTGTACACGTGTGTTTTGTTTTGTTAAGAGTAAGATTACAAAGGATAAATATATTAAGAACATGAAACTTTCATTCGAATCCAAACAACAAATCAATCTGCAAAGAGCGAATAAACATCTGGTCGGTTAACTACGCCATAATTTATCAAACATCAGTTCAGAACTCACTCGATAGCCAACAGCAGGTGCTTTGGGCATTACAAAGTACGTATACGTTCCTTGTTTATGTTAGATTAAAAATCAGTAGAATGGCTCAATTATGGAATAGTATTCCTGAGGCGATGTTGAGTTCGTGAAACTTCTCTCATGTTTCAGAAATAAAATCCGAAAACGACCCTTTGTTGCGGATCTTCTCTTCCTTTCCCTGCAAACACTGATTATTTTCTTACCGTATCTTGTAAAAGTCGGCGATAGCAATGAATTAAGAAAAAGGCAAAGTGGGGCGTAGAGTAGAGGATAAATGTCTAGAGTCATATAACGGATCACTGCATCCAAACACCACTGGATCCGAGGAAATACGTATTGTAGAACATAAAAGTGCTTTTAGACATCAATTTTAAAGGAGGGCTGCGTCTATATATTTTGGGAGCCCGTTCCAACCCCCCCATATAAGACTCTTCTCTTCACAACATGTACAAATTTTATTTGAATGATTTATCACAATACAACTGGCGTAGGGGTCGCTAATGCATCTCTTAGGGTAGCTTATATGAATAAAGTTTGTTTCATTATTTCAATTGAAAATAATTACCATCTGTGATGTTACATCACAATAAATAATTAAAGTATGGATTTTGGGTGGAAAATAAACAACAGATTTTGTTTGAATTTGAGGCTCCTTTTCTTTCTTGGCATAAAGTATTGTTTTTTTAAATTGTTTATTCAACTATATAGAGACTTTTTACAATAGGGCTGAAATAACATTGTTTTTCTTAAAAGCTGTAGGCCTAGTTTCAGAAAAATACCTATTTATCTTCTCTTTTAAATGTCATAATAGATTTTAATAACAGTTTAACCCTTTCTTTGTACGAGTAGGCCTCGTCAACTTTAATTCTTTTCTCGCTATCTGCAAAATTTCTATTTTATACCATACCGAAAGGTGATTTTTTTTCCTTTAATTTGGGAAATTCTATCTCATCCCTCATTTTGCTACTCCAGCCTCCCATTTTGTAGCATAAAATTTTAAAAGTTTTGGGATTTTAGAGTGGTCTCTTCACAATTTCAGTTTTTTACCACACTAAAAAAAGTTATAATTTTAATTTTTGAAATCTCCAGCACTGACCATTTCCCGTGTACCCAATTTTAAATTTTAAATAATCAATATATTCTGGTTATTTGGGTTTTTACTTTTACATTTAATCAAATATGAGTTTTATACCATGGTGAAATTTTTTTTATTTTTATTTTGTAAATTTTGAGAGGAATCCCCTCTCATTTTATGGTATTTTATTTTGAAATTCAAGAAAGTTCAGACTTTCGTTGCTTCTTGGGGTGATCCTCGTTCTTTGTAAGGTACAGTACATTCTTTTTATCAGCGTGCCTTTACTACTCGTTTGGGCTATACGTACTTAAAGCTATAGACACTTCCCAAACTAATGAGTGAGACATGCCACTGGGTACCAACCAGTCCTGGGTAAGTTTAGATTAAAATGCAAGCATTGACTTACTTATTCAAAGGTCTTATTCTATATTCCTGTGTCCAGGTGTGATTTAAAAAACATATTTGTATTAAAAATATAAACACAAAGTTCGGTGATAATACGTGAGTGACAACCCCCTCTGGTTTTTAATTGGGTTCTGGAGCTAACTTAACGTCAAATGTGATTGCCGCTCACCAATCTATGTAATTTTTTATACGTTCGAATACACATATATATCATGTTTATATATAAATTACATAGACTATATAATAAATTACATGTTTAATCAATCATAAATATATAATAAACTACACCCACCTCTGTGGCCGTATGGTCTAAGGTGCTACTCTCACAATATACTAGACTGCTGAAGATGGGGAGTTAAACAGTTCAATCCCAGTGGACTGCACTGAGGGTGGTTTTTCCTAGATGGTTTGCCACTCTACCTCCACGTAAGTGCGGGTACACTTCCTCTGAATTAAACCTCACTAATCTTTAATACATTAGTGTAATTATTACATAGGCATACAACCCGAACGGGTAGTAAGACGCGATGATAAAAAAAAAGTAAACTACATTATACTGTTACTAACTTCTACTTTTCTTCCTAATAAAATCATACTGTATTTGTCGTATGTCCCTGTTATCGTTATTGTGATTCATAAATCTCGTTGTTTTAACGAGAGAGTAAAGTCCTTAATGCTTCTCGTTCGATAATGCTTGTCCTGTCCATATCAGAGCATTTCGCAAAGGTATTACCGCAACTGAAACCATAGGTTCATGGAATATAAGCACTTAAGCTAGCCCTGACTACCAATATGTCAGTGAAATGAGCAATAGATGTACAGTCGACTCTGGTTCCAGTGAACTCGGTTGTAGTGAACATTCGGTTACAGTGAACCTAATTCATTGATCCCAACCCACATACATTTCAATGTGTGTTAGTAAATTCGTTCACAATGAACCCTAAACTTCGGCTTTAGTGAACAGAAAAGTTGAAAATTTCAATAAGAAATGTCACTCTAACATCATAATCCCTTAAAAACATAACTTTTTGGTTGTTTAAACTTGAAGACACCTATTCTCCGAGTTCTTGATCAGGCAGCACAAATCTTTACTGAAAGTACGGAATGTTGAGGAGGAGGGTTGAGCTTACAGTCACTGAATTCATTGCCCTGGCTTACGGTGGGGTGCTAATGAGCGTGAGTATAGGGTAGTATTTTCGAAGTTCTTATAACATAAACATATTTTGGCCAAGATAAATCAAATATTTCTTCTATAGAAATATAGAGTTTTAGTTTTCTACACAAGCTAATTCCAACAGTTCTTGAATATCTGTCGTGAGCATAGTAGCATTTGGTGACAAATTTTTTAATTAAAAGAGAAAAAAGTTGTCATTAAATTTCAGGACACCTTTGACAGATATTCAAGAACTGTAGAGATTAGAATGTGCAGAAAACTAAGATTTATGTTCCTATAAAATAAATATTTGATTTATCTTGGCCAAAAAATATTTATGCCATAAAAATTTCAAAAATACTGTCCTAAACTCACCCTCACCTTAGATTTAATAGCTTTGTCTGCGGCAAGTAAAGGAAGAAAGTCTTCTGAGCTGTATTAATACGACAGGAGTTACAGGAGAGTGAATGACAAGACAGTCTGTGGCCATTTAGTAATTGTTTTCACTAATCCCTTTCTTCGACAGGGTACATGTAACTAAAACAATTATAATTTTCGACTAAGTTTGGTTTTTTTGAATGCATGGATAGTGTTGAATTAAGTGTAGAAAAAGCACAGACTCTAGAGAAGGATCTGGAATAAAATATTAACTAAAACAGTATACAGTAAACAACAGCATAGAAACAGATTTCTTAAGATTAATTAATAGATTTCGATAAAGAACGATTGTGTTTTATCTCTTATTTTGTTTGTCAATAAACCACTTATTTCATATTACAAAAAAATTGTTTTAGTGAAATTAGAACATAGTGAACCAAATATTTGAGTCCATAGAAGTTCATTATAGCCAGAGTTGACTATTTATATTGTTCATATAACTTGTTTAATGTGTACTAGACGGCCATAACTTGAGTTTTTTTTCCTTTACGTGTATGCTTCTAGGTGACAACTGAACACAAATACAACTATTTAGGAGGGGTTTACTATATAAAATAATCATGTATGTGGTTAAACCTCCTAAGTGTAGTTTTAACGCTATTCCACTGTCTAAAATTTAGTAAACTTGAGTTTAATCATGATTTAGAAAAAGCAAAATAATAGCAACATTTGTCCAAATAATTTTGTTTTGTTATTGGTGGGAAGTAGACCTAATATTTTAAAGCTTATTTTACTCGAGAGAAAAATATCTGTCCTCAGTATTTTGAATGTAAAATACTTGAAACAGTAGTTTTGTTCATATGCATAACCTAAATCCAACTTCCGTATTTGATAAGTGTTCATTTATTTAATAAGCTTTTCCTGTTCTATTAAAATGTTCCTTTTGTTTTTTAATCGGGACAGTTAATTTATCAGGCAGGTGCCTCCCGGGACTTATAATTAAGTTCCTGTAATATTATAAAAAATATAATTAACATTCAACTAAATTTAACTCGCATGTTGAACGCTCAGAATATATGTTTTCATTTATTTAAAAAAATGCGTTATTGACATGTTTTTATTGCAGAGACAAGTTTAATTTGTATAGAGGTGCACAAAATTAGTCTACATCTACATTTGGATTATAAATTTAAAAGATATATGTGATTGTGAAATAAAAATTACAATTCATTATTTCAGAGTATAAGCATATATTTTAACAAGGTTCTATCCTCTTCCAATTATTTTCGACTAGCAAAATTTATTAATACTACTACTAACTCTACTCAGATTCATGAAGGAAGAAATTGTGCATCTAACCCCAATTTGTACAAGCTTAAAAACAATGTTCTTAACTATTTCTCCAGTTTAATTCCGAATGCTAGCTAAACTGTCCATAGGTAATTTGAAACATAATATATGACATACTGAAGTAAATAATCTCTTGTGCGATTCCAAGGAAAGCCTAATACACACTTGGTATTCAGATTTGTTTATTAGCTTAAGACGATAAAATTATGATTTGGGATATTGTGGGTGTCGTTATTAAAATAAGTTGCTAGTAATCAACATACTACTACTACTACTACTACTACTATTGCTAAGATATATTATACTACTATAAAGCCATATGGCTGACTCACTCACTCACCCACTTCTAGATGAGATAGAAACTTGAGATTTGACAAACTTAAAGCTTCTAGTCTGTAACCGACGGGAAAAATCCAAAAAGTTAAAAAATGTAATTTTTAACCCTCGAAAAAAATTCGAAATGGCGGAGAAACTTTAACGTCGGTGCGGTATATACAATACAATACCGGTAACTTTAAGTTGTTACGTTCAAAATATTACATTAGTTTACATCCAATTGCAAAGAAAACCCACTTGCAAAGCGAGTGTATATGTATGTATATAATATGTATATAAAATGAAGAGTAAGATGCTCCCTCCTTAATTGCTCACTATATTTACAATAAATTCGAGAAACAAATAATATTATATGTTTTAATTATCTATTTAATCGCGTATTGTGAATACAAAACACCTACATTGTTGACGGATGGACAACTACAGTTATATCAACACTATGTTAAAGTAGTTTTATTTCCAACTAAAAACTTTAAACTTCCTTAAACATTTTAGAAATATGGAAGATGACCGAAATTGATTATATATATATTTAAATTTAGTCTTACCTGTACACAAGACACAGTATCCATTTTACCACACAGCAAAATTAAAAAATCTTGTTTTGCCTAAGCAGTGAAATTTAAACGTAAGTGCCCACCGACACACTTTGATAGCAATAAACATTGCAATTACAATCACCAGAATGAGAATATAGCACGTAGTAATTAAAATGTGCTTTTTTTTTACTATTCCCTAAGCGAGTCATTCGAACATTGTATTTTATGCTGTCCGAAGATAGCTGCTTTTGTGTCCTTTTAAATTTTCTTATATTTTACTGCTTGCTACCTTGACGTATCATTTAAATTTTAAGTCATTAAAATTTTTGTTAACAAAGATTTCTGTGAAGTGAATTCCTCCTTTGAGTGTAAGGTTTATTCCTTGAATTCGAACATTTTTTTTTCAATTGACAAGAGACTGAAGTAGCCCGGATAATTGCAAGTTAAATTCGAGACTTACATTTTTATCATCTTTTATGATGAAGTTTTAATTCACGTCCACTGAATTAGAAATTAAGAACATCAATATTCAGGAATGGGTTTCATATCAGGAAATGTTGTAAAAAGATAGTACAATTTACGAGGATACTACAGGAATGAATGCGAGAGTTTCCAAACATGATTTTTTTCTAAATTATAAAAACAAAATCACAGCGGAATTTTTCCAAAAGCCATTTTCCACTTTATTTAGTACCATCAACATTTACCTAAATTACATCTACAAGAATCTCAAACCACCGGTGATCCAGCATATGTTTAATGCTAACTAAAATAAACAAACGAGTTCAATATACCTTCAACTAATCAAATTATACCTCAATATAATTATAAAATTTAAATTTTCAACATAGTAACGTAGGCTTACTATTTGTTTGTCCTTTATGGAAGCATACATTTTATTTGGTGACTAAAATTTAAATTTTATCGAAATAAAATCCTTCATATAATAAGTAGATATAATAAGAAATAAATTTTGTTCACATCATAACAACATTTATTTATACCTTTCAATGCTTAGTTATGACATAATCTAATTTCATATTTAAAAAAAATCAGACTGTACAATACAATTTCATTAAAATATTTTCTTTTTTTCAAAGTAAATTGTTTGTGATCAAGCAAGATAATATTATTATCATTTAATTTACCTTTTATTTAAAGTTGAATAGTTTCTTGTAAATCCTTGATTATATTAGTGAAGCTTCACAGGATACCTAGCTTTAAGAAAAGCTTTTGACTACTAAAATTATAAAACATATCAGTGAATTCTAGGTTTCTTTTCTCCATTAAATGACACTCGTACATGGCTTATTCACATGATTACATAATTCACATTGTTTAGGATACACTTTTTACCACTCTGTATGTTATTTTAAGGTGTTTTTGACGTCAACGACCAACTGTGAAGTATTGTAGGTGTTGGCTGATTGTCAAAATAGGTAGATCATACAAGGTTTTAACTAACCTGAAACCATCCCAGTAGTCTTGGGATTATGGAATCTCACGCATTGATCTATGCCTGTTTCAGATACGGATGGTTAGGCTAAATTTATTCATTAATTTATTATTATAACATTAGCCTGATATTATTTTATTGTTGACACATGTTTGGTTAGTCCTTGAAGTAAAATGTTAGACAGCTTTGGTTTAGCAGAATATTATTGTGCTATGTCTACTGAAATATTTAATAAGGGCATACTTGTTGGTAAGTGTAACTAATTTGGTATGGCGAGTATAGTCAGTTCCTATTAAAATTTTGTATAGTCAATGTCAATACTAAGTAGAGAGTAAGAGGATATTTTCAATGTCTGAGATGTAAATATTTTTTTCACCTCCAAGTTAATGTTCCAAACACTCGTTATATATAAATTATACTTTTGTATTATTTTTAAAGTTTATGCATATATATATATATATATAATATAAATATATATATATTTATTATTTTTAAAGTTTATGCATATATATATATATATATATATATAATATAAATATATATATATAATATAAATAAATATATGTATATACATAATATAAATGTATATATGTATGCATATAGTATATACATATATATGTATTTACATACATATATATCATCTTGTCTTCGGGCTATACTCATGTAATTAGACTTGTGTGATAGGGATTTGGAAGGTAAAATTTAGCGTAGATGTACCCATATTTGAGTGGAGGAAACGTAGGAAGTAATTTTGGAATAAAACACAATCAGAAGATAGCACTGGTATTCAAACTCGATATTCCTGTCACCGGTAAGCAAGAATAAATGAGCTTGACGTTTAGTTCGCGTGCTCACCAATGAGACCAGGTCGTTAATAAGACTATGATGTTAAACGTATTAATGAAACTATATACCGATACATTTTGTGGCTGTAGTATTTATAAAATAATCCACCTCAAATATTTTGTTAGCTGAGTTATTTAGTTGTTTTTATAACAAACCACATAAATATAATGTTATTCTAGATCGCCCGGGTAATTTGGCAGCATTAAGGTTAATTGCCTTCCAAGTTCACTCGAGTAATAAGTCAATTTTACCAAATAAAAAACATTTTATTAAAGTATATAGTTTTGTGTTTAAAGCATTTTTTAAATCCTATTTCATAGTATAAAATTTATCTTAAAGAGTAAAATTAAAAACCATTTATTTTTGTGGACTTTGAGGTATCTGTTTAATTTCTCAATACTTATAAATATTGTCTCAAAATATTCTGGAATTCAAAAAAATAATATTACAAAGGGGTACAAATATTATTTATAATCTATATTTACCTTTAATTATATATGTATCTATTATTGAAGAAATTAAGGTTTAAATTTGCACTTTTATAGCAAAACAATAATCAATTAATAGAGACTAAATGAAAGCCAACTAGTATTTTGCTTATTTCAAATTACTTTTAAATTGAAAAATCAAATGTTATGAAATGTAAATAGTCTAAAATTAATCGCTAAGCCACTATCTGAAAAAGAAAGTTAAAATCTCTCATCAGAGTTAGTCTCCTTGCAAAAAAGGAACACAAAAAGAATGCAGTAAGATAGTCCTTAACACTACACGTGAAACTAACACTGATATTGGCTCTTTGTAATTCCAATCGCACTTAGAAAAAGTATTTTCATCACCTCTAGGGGCTTGATGCGTTTGTTTGGCGAGTTTACTTATAGTTCCGGAAGTGTAAAGATGTGTTAGTAGGCCCAAATAAGTTCTTATCTTAACATATTGTATTCCTGTTCTCTTTATTTTTGTAGGAACCATTACAGGATCACCAACAGCTTCCAAATTTTCTACTGTACATTAGTTTCATACACCCGTTTATCGCTTATTTGGTTAAAATCAATACATTTTACTGTATGTTATTGTTTAATTGTAGTGTCTTATCATAGCTACAACGTTAAATTTAAAAAAAAAGACACCTGATCATTTCCAATAATATTGTATGATGTTCTAAACTCACCGTGCTCCACTTCACTGTGTACGTCCCAAGCTGACTGTCTCACACGCCACACAACCGGCTAACGCGAACATGTTTCCAAGATTCAATGTGCAAGGGACTAGCCGGGCCAACATCGAGTGCTCGCTAAGGCCGCCGGGAAGTATGAAGTATGACATTCCCGGCGCTATATGGTACCACGTTGCCTAAATGACTGTTCTCAGGCTTTCCACGGCTTTCTCGTTACATGTTCCCCTTTCACCATCACCCCCCCACCCCTTCTCTTTGTTTCTGTCTTGTGTGTAGCCCCTACCTTCCCCCTCTCTGAGCTAATGACATAAAATAAATACCACCAAGAGATCGGAGAACTCTTCACTCTTGGCAGGATATCGATCTTGGACACGTCTACGTGTTCAATTAAAAAGTAAGAACAACATTAAGTTTCGGCTTTTGTACGTCAAAATTCTTTTTCGACCAAAATATATTATCTATTCAGAGTCTTTCCGAATTATGGAAATATGTTATAATAAGTTCAGAGTTCTTCTGACAAAGGAAAGTATGCTATATATTATTTGTTTAAAAATAAAACTTATATTTAACTTCTGACATGTTGGCTTCGACTTTATTTCTATTTAACTAAGTATTTTACATTTTCTTGGTGATATTATTTAATTATTTTCTGGTTCAACCCTTTTTTTTTAATCCTAGTTGGTTTTGCGCAATAATGCTGAATGGGTTGCTTGGAAACATGAGCGAATATATTATTCAATATTATTTAATTTATTCTTTTTTTTAATGTCCTATCTGTTCACTCTGTATTTATTCTCTTCTTATTTTATAACTTTATAAACTTGTATGCCTGTCTTTGTCCTGGAGGACTAAAAGGGGCTACATAATAAAAAAATTAATATATTCCCAAACAAAATTTAAAACAATCACCTTAAATAGGTAAAATATTAATATTAATTAGATAAAGCTTAATGGACGTTGAAAGCACTTGCAATTATGTTTAGTGTGGAAAAAACACCTAAAGAAAAGCTAATGTGGCAACAAGGATTTATAAGCTGACCTATTTTGAAAATAATGCAAACTACAGCTTAAAATATATATCGTGATGTAAGTAAAATAATAATAGAGACATTGATAATCACATCCAATAAATGACTGTTTAAAATGTTCAAAAAAGACCAGATATTTTCACAAACAATTAAAAGACTCAATTTTCAAACATTAATTACTGAAGTTCCAATAACATTAGCTAGAATGCACCAATACTTATAACGAAAATTTGACGTTGTTTCGTATGGTACTACGATTTAGTAGAAGTATTTTCTGAGTATTTTCTGACTTTTCAACTTTGTGGGAATACTAATTACTAATTGTTACTAATCATATAACATAAATAAAGACTAAACTTATATTACCCATAAAATAATTTGATTTATATTCAAAATACTTCGTTCCAGTTTAACATTTATTTTAATTAAAGATTTCCACCGCACCCCGGTTTCAAATAGATTCAACACTTTTCTCAAAAATGTGTTCAATATTTGTAAAAAGTATAGGAACATTCCTTTTCACAAAATACTTATTCATTCTCTGTTAAATAATTAACAATTCATTGAAGTGAACATTGACTTCACCAAATAATTTAATACAATCTGATCTAGTCCTAAACATCCTTGTATTTATATGTGCGGTAGTAGTCACGTAATTTATTGTATTTGAGACAAACTGTTCACATACATGGTTTAGTAAATATTTCCACATTGCAGGGTAAGCTTACGCTGGCAGATCTTTGTCCCCATTAATGAAGCAAGATCAATCTATTTAAATACAATTTCTCCGTGAGAAAGTTGAAATCTGGAAAGTAAGAAAATTATTTTTTAAATAGTTAATTACATGATTGAAGGAGACTTTCCTTGGAGGCAGGAGGGTTAGGAGGGGGGTAAGGAAGGGAGGCAAGTCAACGTGTCCAACCCGACCTCTTTACCAGACACGCCAATGATTTTACGTTCAAAATATGACATCTTGTTCTTGCCACCATGTCTATGTAGTCACAATGCTCCAAACTAAATGTAGAAAATGACGCAACATGTATTGGGATAGAGCTTTGATAAATATTCGATTAACCTCCGAAATCAAGTCACTAATGAACAACTGTCGACTTACCCTATATTAAGGGTGGTGCTTATTTGACAACAAAAAATATTTTTTTCATTTTTTGAGGAGGCATCTTGTAATTGCGTTTTTATTAATGAGAAAATCATAAAGTTTTTTTAATGTAATTTTCATATTATTCTTAGCCCTTGCAGTTTTATGTTTTTGAAAAACTTACCGGATATGCTAACTTTTCTAAGTCCATGAAAATAACGTTGGATGAACGTTTCATCGAAGTTTGTGTTTCAGAGTTAACTATTTCAGAAAATAAAACTTCCCAACTAAAGCCAATGAGATAAAGGCAATTTTTAAGGGGATGTCTGGATGGCAAATAGTAGATTACATTTGTAAAATAGAACATAATGGTGGGGCATCTTATCTTTATTTGAGCTGTGAAATCCTTTTTAAGAACCAAGTAAGATAGCGCTCACCTTTCTCTGAAGTTTGCAGCGTTGCTGGTATGTTTTTATTAGGCTGTGTGTTACAGAGCTGAGTATGTAGCGATTATATTTTCTAAACTAAGGATCAAGCACAATTCTCCTTTTTATTCTATCCAACCCTGGTTTACTCTTTACAACACACTCACTCTTTACTAACGTCTTCAGTCATGTAAAACAAAAACGTTCTTTCGCCTACGACAAAAGCCTCATATTTATATAAAAAAAAAGTAATGAATGTTACATTTTTTGACACTTTTTGACAATAATTCTTCAGTACATTTTTTATGATCAGCCTACACGCTCTTAAGTTATGTGGCAGACGTATATTTATTTTATTTTTCATATATCTAATTGTTTATGCTCAGCCTCAAAAGTGTAATATGTGATGTTAATGTTACTCAAAATAATTTGTGTGTCGCTATAAAAAGATTAAAAAATACATTATCGTCCAACATGCAGCATTTTTTTTTCCTACGTAGATCAGGACATTACTCTTTCCCCTCTAAAAAAAAGTTTCCCTCTACTATTTGAGCTTTGCCTACACTTCAATTTTCGTAGAAAGAGCCTTTAAGTAAATACAAACATATATTTGTTGGGCCAACATTTTAATAATTTATTAGTATTGTTTTATAGTTATTGAAAGTGAAACATGAGGATAACAAGATCTAATGTATGACTATGTGAAAGTTATTCTAGTAGATTTTCTAGCTGTCAGTCTCTTCCTAAAAAAGATTGGACTTATAATTGAGGAACTGTTCCATTAGGGTGTACGTTTTATTATGATTAAGTAACGGGTATGTAACGGGTTATTTGACCCAACAAATAACTTCTGCCTATGTTCCGTAAATTAATTATCGAACAACAGTCACCCGTTTCAATCCCAAGCTAGTGTGTGCGTGCATCACATTCCTCTTCTGGCGTTTGGGGAAGTGGAGATAATAATCCGAGTGAGAACAGACTACGGATAGCTGTATGACTGTTTGCACTTGAGTCTACTGTTAAAACGGTCTTATGGATGTTTAAATCCTATATTTTTGATGTTTTATAGACACTAATATTTAAACCTGTCTTCATTAGAGATCTTGTGTTCTTTTAAAATAATAAAATGGCTTCATTATTCATTTATGATGGTGATAAAATATATATAAGCTTTGCTTGGTTATTTAACATTAAATATGCCCAGCACGTTAAAATACTTCTATATGAAATATATATTCTTTTGACTCCTCGGAGAAAGAAGTATTACGATCGTAAAAAGAATCGAACTCGAGATTTTAATAAATGTGGACGTTTCATGACCCCCTGAAACTGAAAATGTGGTTTTCGGGATGCTGCCTGTCTGTGTGTCTATATATATATATAATATATATATATATATTATAATATAATATAATAATAATATAATAATATATATTATATATATATATATATATATAGAGAGAGAGAGAGAGAGAGAACCTTTTTAACGATCGGACCAAAATTTGGTATCTAGGGTTTTCATGAAGTATTTTTGAAATTGAATGTCCAGCCATAAAATGTAATGTCGTTTACTGAAGGTCAAAATTGGAAAAAAAAAATTTCTCCAAGTCCGCTCTAACGATTTTGATCAAATGTTGTATCCCCGTATTGTTTAACATTATAAATAAAATTGCAGCTCTAATTTTGATCTTTTCTCTACAAATATTTAAAATACAGGATTGAAAAGTTGTAATGATATTTTTTTAAATATTATTTAGCACCGATTGTTACTACCCGTTCGGGCTATACGCTTATAAAAAATTAAAATATTTTATTGTATATCTATTTTTACAGAACCAATAGTTTCTGAGATATAAGAAAACATATTTTATATTTTTATGGATCTCTTTGACAGCTTAAATTGATTGTTATGTTTTTGGTGGACAGATATGATAGCATAACGGCTCACCGAGCTGTGTCGCCAGAAATTGCTTGTTATATTTAAATTATTCTGTCGCTCCTAGGTAGGCGCTAAATTTTCCGTCAATTTTGAGCAATGCAACCTTAACTCAAATAGATTCCCTTTAATTTAAAGTTTGGGATTTAATGTGCGTTTATTTTGAGGAGTATTTTCCTTTGCTAAACAATTTAATTTTTTGTCACACCAACATTTATTTTTATGTTAGATTAGGGAATTTTGAGGGTCCATTGTATTTCCCCTCATTTTTAAATTCAAAAACTTTCAATTTTTATTGTTATCTGTTATCTTAGGTTTGTTTTTACCTGCATGCCAGTTTTTTTCTTTGGCCGGTTAAAGGTTTAAAGGTTTAAAGTTTAGGGGTTCAGAATGTTAGCAAAATTAGTTGTTTCCAAAGAAAATCTTATTTTCCCAGAGAATATATAGCTTTTTATTCTTTGCTTACATTACCATGGAAATCCATTATAAAACTCTCTCCACAGTGGGTATTTTAGGGTCTGTCATTAGCTTAGGTTATATTGAATAAAACAAATGTATTACTTAGTAACTAGTAGCCTTACAAGAGGTGTTTAAAGGTTTATCCTTCATTTTAAATACATATCGTAACTCTTTTACACTTGATATTATAAACATCTTTTAGAGTCTTTCAAGCTATGAATCGTGTGTAGGCTTTATTGCCTCTTTCAACTTGTAAATTGTATTTGGGCGATTCTTTCACACATACCTATCCTTTAGCTACTACCCAGAAAAAATAAATCTGGGAGTGTGAAAATCAAAATGTCTTGGTGTTCAAAGACTTTTTGAAACTATTCGTTCATCAAAGACATCTTGGATTAGCGCCATGGATGTCTGGAAAGTGTGCTGTATAGCTCCATATTATTCAAAGCAGGCATTATTAACTTTATTTTCATTGAGTTGGCCTATTAACGGATATTTAATATTTGAATAATGCTTATTCGAGTTGATAATAATGTCTTCAAAGTAAATCGGACCCACAGTAAGTTTTCGGGAAATTGCTAACTTAACTCCAACTTTTTCAGGATACAAAGACTTCTCATGAACCACGTGTGGATCCACAGTGCTGCACTTGCTGTACAAGCTGTACTTTGTACGGAAAAAAATTTTTTTTTTCTTTTTACCACCATGGAAGCACTTCCTCGGCTGTATACTGTTTCCTGTGCCAATTTTCGTAACGACTTTGATGGGCCTGCCAACAATAAAGCACTATATATATATATATATA
>CABFWB010000164.1:352657-411578 GCA_902151455.1 Timema bartmani | reverse complement strand
AGTCCATCATAGACTCTGCCTTAAAATATGAGTGAAGAATGACCCAGGGCACGAGACGAATCCTGGATAGCTCAGTGGTTAGAGCATTGGCGTACTAAGCCAGAGGTCCCGGGTTCGATTCCCGTGTCCAGGTGTCATTTTTCAATTTTCAGAATATGATATCTAGTGGAGTAATTCCCTACTAATAAGCATAAATAATAGCTCTGGCTATTAATTCTTAATATATGTGCGATCCCGTACAATTTAATAATTGTGCAAATGGCAGCATAACAGCCAACTACCGAGTCGCAGATGGCTGCGTTATCCGATGGCTCGTGATATTAATATAATCACATACTTGTAGCCGACGATTTCCGCCAGTCCATCATAGACTCTGCCTTAAAATATGAGTGAAGAATGACCCAGGGCACGAGACGAATCCTGGATAGCTCAGTGGTTAGAGCATTGGCGTACTAAGCCAGAGGTCCCGGGTTCGATTCCCGTGTCCAGGTGTCATTTTTCAATTTTCAGAACATCATAAGATACCTTAAACTACTCAAGATAATCAATCTCGTTGCTTGTATGAAATCCAATAATTCATAGTTGAATGTTAATATGATTTATCACTAGTTATAGTATTTTTTGTCTTTAAAAGGTACCTTTTTATTTTATTAAATGATGGAATGCCGAATGTGGTGGGGTAGTCTTGAGAATTAAAGGGGAACAATTTTCGCTGATTAAACCTTAAAAACTATCCGACATCAAAACATTTAGAGCTACACCATGTGTTGTACTTTGAAAAAATCCCCGGCGTGAGCCCACAAGCGGTCGCCACCGTTAGCGATGATAATGCTAATATTTGCGAGTAGAGGGTGTCAGGTGCTCAGCACAACAAGCCCTCCGGTCATTATGTATCAGTTTTATAAACCGGAACTGCAATGCATTATATGTATACGGTGGAATATCTTTAAAAACTATCCTAAGTCTTAAAGGTTCGTTTACACTATGTAGGCCTAACAGGCTTTAAAACTTTGTGTTTCATAAAAATATTTTACAACTTGTTAGAAAATCAAATAAAAATGTTATAAGACATTGATGGTTTATACAATTTTTTCTTCTTTTAAAACAAGTTATACGTTTCCCGACCAGAGCCGGTGAGGATCAAAGAAAAATATGAACCGTTTATATTCTAATATGTTGTACCTATTACAGGACTGTTTACATTATGTAATAAGTTGGCTACACTGTTCTTAAACTGGAATAGCATCTATAAAAGAGTTTTTTTTTCTCTCTATTCGATTACCAATTAGTTGGTACTCAAAGACCTGGCTTGTCATCCAAACAAATTTCTTAAATCTGCCATCAGTTCCGAGTTCCTCAGCCAACAGGACATTGTCACGTTGAAAATCAGTCAAATGTCACTCGCACAGTATTTATCTCTCGCGAATAGAGATGGTCGAACTCAAAACAACATTTTTTTGCACAACATTTCACAAACCAAGGTCGCAAGGAGAACATCCCACTCATACGCCATGATGCAGACTAGATATTATAATTGGTTACACAGTTATTAGTTATTTTTATCAATGTCATATTACAATTAATGTTATACAACACTCAAATGTAACAAGTTACAAAATAGCATTGTTTTACAACCTTTGAATTTTTAGACTATTATTGTATTTTATATTTATATCTCCTTAAAAACATTAGAAATGTAAAAGAATTAAAGTATTTTGTTTATAATTTGATAAATAATAGCCACTTTTATTGGGTACTCGTATTATTAAGAGAATATAAGGCTAATTTAGCATTAGTAAATTAATAATATAGTTAATCAGGATTAAATAAGATTTCACACTGATAGACAGTCCATAATTGTAACCTTTTGGTATTAATTTTTTCCGAAAAATCTCGGAAAATAATTTTTCCCGCTCGAGTTTCAGGAACATCCAACTTCCCGAATTTTTTCTCCAAAGTTTAGGATCCCCAACAGGTCTAAATATATCAACTGATGAAAATATTATGTTACAGAATAATAGTTAACTAACGGCCATAATTAACATTAAGAACTTACCTGAGGTATTTAAAGTGCACGTTTTAAATATATCCATTTTATAAAAATATCCCTTAAAAATTTAAAAATGAACTTAACCTAGAGCAGTACACTTAATATTAAGCAGAAAGCCATAAATATAAAATATATTCTAACTGAAAACAAAATGAACCCGTACATTCATATTAAAATATTCAAGTCAGAACTACCCACAATAAAACCAAAGTCCCCTAAGCTAATGGTCAATAACCCGACACAGGAACGATCAAGAAAAGAGAGTAAGCTTGATTCGGAAACCCTATTTCAAGTTAATCGTGCAAAATGACATACATTCTTTAGTAGCTTAGGACGATGACATGTATATTAGGATAGGTATTCTATTACCAAGAAGAATGGGTTGGTTGTTAAAGACCAGCGTAGTAAAGTTCTTCCATTAGACTTCTTGAATCCCAATAGGGATGGATACCAGTTAGGGTGTTACAGTGAACTATATGATCGTTATCCAATGTAGATCCATCTTCTTTTCATTATACACAGTGAGGATATGGATGGAAGTGGCCTGTATACAACAGGAAAAGAGCGACAGCAGATATCCCCATGTTTGGAGGTGGGGGTCATGTAACTATAGCCTATATACAGCCGGAAAATAGCGACAATAAATATCCTAGGATTTTCTGGGAGTCTTGTCGCTAATGACAATGCTCCACCCTTGATTTGTACTGTCATTTATTTTTTTTCTCTCTCTCGATTCTAAGCTTTTCTTAATGAAAAGTTTTCCAGTTGGGAATGGTATTTATGTGAGATTATTCTGCATATTTTTTTCCCCCAAAGAAGTCTGCTTTCTTGTTGCTCTGTGTTCCGCATTGTAATGGAATACACTAGTGATGTCTGCTCTGATCTAGGCCTTGAAGTGGTTTTATGGCATGGGGGATGTCAAATATGTTTCTACTCGAATGAGCATCGGTCAGCACAGCTTGTATTGCTGGAGTTACTGAGAATTACTGCTTTCTGTAAGAATGTTACATTGTATAATTGTTGCGCTAAAGAAGAATTTATGGCCTCCAGCTCTCCGTCAAAATTAAAAGAGTTTGATCCAATGGGATTATATGAGGAGAATAGTTTACTTGGCATTCTTTCCACAACATTATTAGGCCTATTAGAGCCGTCAGTATATAATTGTATCCATTCTTTTTACGCTAATTTTTGTCTATGGTATGAGGATGGACATGGAACAAATAAAAATAATATTTAGTATTTTTTTGCCATTAATTATTTAGATTGAAATATTAATATAAAACAATTATATTCTCAATAAACTAGGAATAAAATATTATAAGTTCAACAATGGCTGAAACCATGTTGATTAAAAGTGACCAAAATAAAATAATTAGAAATATAATCTTGTTAGTATTATTATATATGAACATAGCTTTGATGATTGTAGTTCGATTTCTATAGAGTATTTCATACTATTAGATGTTATTGAATGGCTTGAAATGGGGAGGGATGCAAACTCAGATAAAGGTTAGATATTTTTCACCTATTGAATTTGTCCTCTGTTGAAAAATCTTGTATCAACTTATTGAAAGATGAAGATCCTCATATTATAATTATTACTATAGCAAAATTTACTTTTGTTGTAAGGTTTACAATTGTGGATTTATGACATCTACAAAAAGACACCCAAAATCAGTAGCCCATAATTGTAATCAAATAACTTCTTCTAGAACAATAAAAAAAATCTGCAAGTTCAAGGATAATATTAACACAATTTTGTAAAAGTAAAAGGGTTGGCCATGAACTAAGGATAAATATAACACAAATTAAATTTAATATGAAAATTGAAAAGATTTAGAAATAACAATGAAAAATGTTATATAAAGTTAAAATCTCTTCCATCTGTCAATATCAAAACCCACGCTAGTTTAGAGGTAAATAAATCTTCTTTTCCCAAGATCCTATGCGCGCAAATTTTGCCTTTACGCAGACTTCCTCTGTGTGTGTGTGGGATCATCTCTGTTCAAATAAATATTTTAATTCTTTTATTTATATTCCGGTCGAGATTCACTCTTCACATGTCACCAGCTAGTTGTGCCTTCAGTAGCTATGGCCGACCACGAACATAAACAGAAGGAAATCAACAAATGATTCAAAGGATGAATATGTTCAGTAAAGAGGTAAGTTTTTCCCCTTAATTCAGAATCATTATTAATATTATTATTATTATTTTAAACAGTGCTGGATGACCTTTTTCCCGTATTATTGTGAATGTAAATAATGTATATTGGATATGCACGGCACCATAGTGTGATTATTTCAATGTTGCACATCGAAGCATATTTGTGTTCACCAAAAATAATAGATTGTAAGAAAATTTTACAAATTATAAAAACAAAATTTAAAGAAAAGCAGGCTTGTAAATATAGTTACACTATTCTAATTCAAATATATTTTACTAGCTCCAACCTATATTGAAAAGCAGCTTTAAAAACAATTCCTAGAGAATTTGACTCGAACACAGCTTTTATAGTTTTCATATTGTAACATTATTTGCCACCCTACCATGTATTTCCTTATATTTTTATAATTTTTGTAAATGGTTTCCAATTTATTTTCATTTTAAATTATGCACTTCAAAGTTCGGTCGCAGCTTATCGCGTTGTGTTGCCGGCGTGACAAATAATACTATTTACATCCAAAAAAATAAAAAGACGGAAGGAAGAACGTCTAACACTGTTTTAAATAATTTAAATAAGGAATTTTGACCTAAGGAAAAACACTTACCTTTTATTTAACATATTAATTATCCTTCTAAGAAGTCTGTTGACATTTATTTATTTATTTTCAATGTCAGCCATGATTTATTTCAAGGCATGCGCACTGCGTGGATTTGGTAAAACAAGTGAGTGGCGGGTCTCGCAATTGTAAAAGAAGAAAAGAAATAAGACGTGATGTAAATACCTCCAAACTAGCGCCCATTTCAATTTTGACAGATAGAAATAAACAATTTAATTCTTTTAAGGAAAAACATAGTTCATATTCATTTACATATATCTCAATATTTATATTAAATTTGCATCTTATTTTATATTCATCTCTTGTCCATAGCCAACATTTTATCTTTTGTTTTAACGTATTAGTTTTCTCTTTGAACTTGGAAGAAAATAGAACGTTTTTAAATTTGATTCATGGAACACTTTCTGAAGAAGATTAGGGGTGGTTTCTTTCTTTTTTACATGGAACAAAATCTGTGTGGCTCCTAACTAAATTTAATTTTAAAGTGGAACAATGGCTTGAAAGTAAAGTGCAAGTACATAAATGGAAAGTTAAGTGTCTGGGGACGAACTAGAGACTGTTTATTTCTTCAAATGGTGGACGAGTTGGAATTAAAAAAAGGAAACAAATTTCAGAAATCCGTGCTGTTTCAACATGGACGAATTCATTGGTGAGATCCAGCCAAATCTTCAATTTTAAATATATTTATTTCTCTCTTTTTATCAAGCAACCCGGTCTTATGCAAAAACTTTCAGAAAAGACTAAATATATTCAGACCCTTTATCTTTTACAGAGAATTAATTAATATTTTATTTTATGTAAAAATATTAATTTTATTGATTTCTTTTTCTCTTTCCTCAACAATACTTTTTATTGTCTTACTCAAAACTATATCTTAATATATATAATTCTTTTGTACGTGTGTATGTCACTGAACTCCTCCTAAACGGCTGGACCAATTTTGATGAATTTTTTTTGTGTGTGTTTGAGTGGGTCCTTGGATGGTTTGGATTCACAATTGGACCCGGTAGGTGGAGCTGCAATCGGGTTCTAGGATTATTTTATTTTTTAGGGAAATTTTTTTGGGGGGATTTTTTTGGGGGATATTTTTTTAGATTTTTTGCATATCAGAACATGTAACCTCAAAATTTCACACCCTCCCCCATCAACACCCCCCAATATTTATAATAATGAATATAATATTAATAATTGACAGTTGAAACCTTCAATTATGCCACCCAAACGAAAAGCCAACGTTCGGGCAGGACAACGTCTGTCGGGTCCGCTAGTATACTATATAAGTTTAGCCAATATATATTTTTTTATTTCACTCTAGTATTATATATTTTAAAACTCCTAAATTTAATCATGTTCGGAGATTGTTATTTTAATTGATTAATTTTGTCTAAGAATATATGTAATACCATATATTTTTATATTTTATTTTGTCAGATTAGCATTATATTTATTCGGAATTCCATAGGTAGGATTGTAACCTCAAAATTTCACACCCTCCCCCATCAACACCCCCCAATATTTATAATAATGAATATAATATTAATAATTGACAGTTGAAACCTTCAATTATGCCACCCAAACGAAAAGCCAACGTTCGGGCAGGACAACGTCTGTCGGGTCCGCTAGTATACTATATAAGTTTAGCCAATATATATTTTTTTATTTCACTCTAGTATTATATATTTTAAAACTCCTAAATTTAATCATGTTCGGAGATTGTTATTTTAATTGATTAATTTTGTCTAAGAATATATGTAATACCATATATTTTTATATTTTATTTTGTCAGATTAGCATTATATTTATTCGGAATTCCATAGGTAGGATTGAGATGTGGTAAAAGAGAAACAGTAATAATAATCATAATAACCCACAAAAGTTTCAATAATTGTATTTTTTATTTTAATCTAAATTATTACATTTTGTTTTAATGATCCATTTTATTTCAATTATTCATTATTTATTTTAAATATTATTTCAACTCTTGTAGAGACTTGCGTCACACCATTGTTGTAACTAAGGTAGTGTCATTATCATTTACATTGTAATATCCAGAAAACGTTTCTGAGCACACCCACTGGTATCGAGTATTAAGGGTCATCATGCCTCTGTCTAAGTTTGCCGAGCTAAAGGTATTTTTTTATTATTATTATTTTCTCCTAGATCCTAGGAGTGGCGCCCAATAAATACATAATTTTGTTCAGCCCGACGTTACCTTTCGTTGTGTCAAAAGGTTTTGGAAGACACAAACTTGTATTTTTATTAGAATATTCAACGTGAATGTGATTATTGATTTTTTTAAACTGTTTCGAAAGATTTTGTATAAAACCTTGATTAATTTTACATTCAAGATTACTTTTTTCTAAATGTATTGTGAATTAATTTCTAAAAAAATTATTTAAATGCATTAATAAATAATTCGTTCAATATTTTTATGAATCTAATAATAAAAATAAAATTTTAATTGGTTAAAAAGGAAAATTTTTACCCTTTAATTTGATTCAAAGCCTGGAACATTTATTAAGTATATTCAGAACTAAGATCCTTTGTAAAAAAAATAGTTAAATTTGAATATAATAACTAGCTATTTAAATTCGAGTTGGAAGAAAAATATTGAAATATTACACAAATTTAAAAACCTGTTTATGATTTAAGGGCTTGGTATTAGCTAGATTGTAGACTAAATTATTTTCAGGTTTATCTAGTTCAACTAATAAGTGTTACTATAAGATAAATAAAAACATAAAATAGCAGAGAACGATACAATTTCATTGATTTCTAAAAACACTCTTAAAGAAAACAGCACTAAGTTGTAACTGAAAATAATATAATTAATTAAATTGGGAGAGAAAAATATTATATATGTATTAATATTTATATTTGTACACGAGGAATAATCCAGAAAAAGGCTCTATTCAAAGTGGCGTAACATGTCAAGGTTGGGAAAAGGTCTGTAGAAGGTATTACACAGATTAGAGGACATATCGTTGATCACTAAAAATGGCACTGTATCCTAATATATGGTTTGACGACACAATTTGAGGATTAATGAGGCGGGGCAATTAATCCTTACATTCTACAAGGACACACGGTGAGTCAACTTAGCTTAACACTTCCCCCGGTTTGAAAGAATGGACTGATAAATCCTCAAAATAATTTCCTGGACCTAAGCGAGGAAAATATAAACAGGATGATGGGTTAGCACAGCAGCATCGTTCTTGGTTTGTATCCAGTAGATTGGGGTTTAATTCCCTGTCGGGTGCATGTAAGGTTTTTATTACTTGATATCTAATGAGGGTTCCCATAAGGTTCCCCAAAGGTGTTCTTAGAATTAGAAATCAAGCCCTAAAAATTGTAGTTTACCATAAGATAAAAAGTGAAAAAATAGACATTATCAAAGAGCACTCATCATCCGATTTTTATAAAAATTCGTATCTAAGCACAGTTTAAGATTTCAATAAAAATTGCAACAAGCATTTTCCCTTGAAAAATGACATTAAAGGTACCTTTCAATAGTGGATAAATCCTATGTGGATCATATCTTAGCAACTATATGAGATACGAACAAGTTAATCAGTGTAAAGTTGTAGTATTATTAAAAATAAATAACCCTTTATCCAAAACATAAAACCAATCGTTTCCGAGCAACAAGCAAATATTTTTTTTTTTAGATTGAGGTGTCGAAAATCGGGATCTGGTTGTCATATTTTATGATTAACGGAGATGTTTCTTATTTCTCGATATGTTCTTGTAACAGTGTAGTTTATTTCATTGGTGCTCTTTTGTGGAATGTGATGCTCTTTTAATTCCTTACGTTTCTGCCACAGTTAATATTATTTGTTTCACAAATCTTACTAGCTTTAATTAAATATCGTCGTTTGAAAGTAAAGAAGCGAGAAAACATGTGTCCTTAGTTCACCTTATCATTTTTTTTAAATAGAAAACCTATCATTTAAGGTTTTTAATACTTTTGGGATATTTGAATAATCTTCAAATACATTGTCACGTGAAACTTTTTTTGGAATAATAAAAAACTACTTCTTAACATCTGCAACGCCTTTCAGCGTTCCAGCAGGCAGTTCCTTAAAACAATATTAACTAAATTTGCAACAATTTTCAGTCCTATGCCAGGGTGGAGTAGTGCACTAGTGATTTATTTTTCATTTGAAATAAAACCCACCGTGTATAATAAATAATTTTAAGGTAGAAAGAGGCGGATCAAATCAATTTTTCTCCAGTGATAAAAAAAAGTGAACAAAGACAAGTTTTACTATAGTATCATAATATAAACAACTTTAGCTAACAAGTTATGCAATAAAATAGTGTACATATATAAGTTTCTCATTCATACAATGAAATACTCAAGAGAAGGGAGTTATCTGATTCGCGGAACGGATCACGAGTTAAATTCTAAACTGAAGTAAATAAAACTTTTAAGAAGCACAATCTTCCAAATAAACTCTAAATACTTTATTTAGATAAAAAATAGTTTATTCAACACATTTATCGCTAGTAAAATGTCCCTTTTTACCATTTCTGTCAGAGCAATAGTTCTCGTAGCACCACTCTTCACATTTATCGCTAGTAAAATGTCCCTTTTCACCATTTCTGTCAGAACAATAGTTCTCGTAGCACCACTCTTCACATTTATCGCTAGTAAAATGTCCCTTTTCACCATTTCTGTCAAAACAATAGTTATCGTAGCACCACTTTTCACATTTATCGCTAGTAAAATGTCCCTTTTAACCATTTCTGTCAAAACAATAGTTTTCGTAGCACCACTCTTCACATTTATCGCTAGTAAAATGTCCCTTTTCACCAATTCTGTCAGAACAATAGTTCTCGTAGCACCACATTTATTCACTGAATCCAGTCATCAACTTTCGAAACCAATCCTCTCCTGCCGTCTTACACTCTGTATTGAAACTGTGTTTTAAATTAAGCCGTACAGCATAATCAAAAGTATAATTACCTACGTTCTAAGGCGTGATATCGAATTCACAATTAGCCAGATAAATTAAACAGTCAGAAAACTTTTTCTCGTCCGCTATATCCATGGCGAGTTGTCCACCCCGATGTTTAATAACGTTTCCGGTAGAAGCAGCTCACCTTTATAAAGCTACGTATACACTAGAGACATATTGATGATATTAGCTTTTTATATTAATTTGTTATTAGTTTCTCTATAGTCTATACTCTACTGTACATTATGCCCGATGATATGCTGGTAAAAAGTGCAGCGTTTGTTGTTTTAGCAGGCTTAGCGAAAAGAAGAGAAATAAATGGCGTTGGTGGATAGTGTGTAATTAGAAAAACAGATCAATTCTACCAGATTTAATGGCTGTTAAAGAAAGCGGTCATTTCAAGAAAAAAAATTATTCTAAATATCTTCATATTTTATATTGTTAAAATATTGCAGATATCTGGGATTCCAATGCAGCTCGTGTTTTCCATATTCCACAATTAACAGTAAAGCACTTTCATTTATTTACTCAATTTTAGAACAAACTGCACAGTACGAAAAGAAAACAAATAAGTCACGAGGGGCGCAAATAATTAAATGTCTGTATACACTGGAACACACGTGAGCGCTGCCTCTCTTTGATGTACCGACACGAGTTGGCTCGGTCACGATTGCCTCACTGTTTTCGACTAATGGGGCGAGGTAGCCTCGGATCACGTCTACATTTGCACGCTCATTTGGCCTCAGCGTGCCTCATTCCCAATTTGCCTCTAGTGTATACGCATCTTAAGGCTGTATGCCTCATAGCAATAAGCAGCTCGACGTTGTCGTTTTGCTAGACCTTACGTTCTGCACAGCCTCGTTCATTCAGTTTTTGGACTATGACCCATTAAACGATTTACGAACATATTTGCGAACCATCTGAGGGCACGAAAAAACAAGCAGATTTAGTGTAATAGCTATAAAACGTTGATAAACTTTAAGTTCCGAATCACCTTGTAAAAGATGATCCGATTAACCCCAATATAGTACTTCATAAACTATACTCGCTTTCTCAAAACTATCATAATACTATTGTTTTAACTACTTACTATACTGATTTAGTACATACACACTGGAAAAATCTTAACAACTTACAAAAGTTTCAAGATACCTCTACGTTAAAAGTTTACAAATTTGCACTTCTGTTTTAACGTAAGCGGCAATATTCCTTCGTGCGCTCACTGTGGTTTTACTTGGAACGTCGGACAATACAGAATGTTGCGCAATATGTCCATGCGCCGTGTCTTGTTTTCAGCTCGGAGAGGGAGCGTGGAAGTAGCCCGCCCAATAAGATAGGACTTTAAAAAATATAAACAACCGAAACCAGGCACAAAGATTAATCTGATCCGATTAGCCTCGGTCCACCTTATATACATTGTGTCGTTACAGAATAATAGAACATTACATTGTTCCATCACTACTTATGGCCTATAATGTTATTATGTTTTAATTATTCCACTATTATACTAAAGATATATTATTATGGTGATTAGTAGTAGATAAATAAAATACATCCGATTGAGCTTGAAGACACATTGGAGACTACCGAGGGAAGAAATCTAAATGCACCAATATATTATTTGATCCTTAACATCTCTTTCGCAAATACCTTAAAGAATCGAGTCCAGCACCTTAGACCACTCAGTCATTGTGTTCAATATAACCCTGCGCAACGATTATGTCTCATTCTTAAGGCCCTAGGGCTAATCAAACCAAATTTAAAATTAAAATAAACCTTTTATCTATTTACAAAAATTAAACGTCTTTAGCTTTGTTTGTAACACATCAGATGATTTTTTTCTTTTAAACAGCCAGTTTTATGGTTGAAATTTATTGTGAATTAAGAACATAAAACCTTCCTCCTACGCTCCTAGACGTGGGACATTCGCTTGCATCACAGATATTGACCGGACCAAGGGAACACTCATTCCACGCCCGCAATCACCCCTCTCTCTATCATCACAGATATTGACCGGGCCAAGGGGACACTCATTCCACGCCCGCAATCACCCCTCTCTCTTTCATCACAGATATTGACCGAACCAAGGGGACACTCATTCCACGCCCGCAATCACCCCTCTCTCTTGCATCACAGATATTGACCGAACCAAGGGGACACTCGTTCCACACCCGCAATCACCCCTCTCTCTTGCATCACAGATATTGACCGGACCAAGGGGACACTCATTCCACGCCCGCAATCACCCCTCTCTCTCTCTTTCATCACAGATATTGACCGGACCAAGGGTACACTCGTTCCACACCCGAAATCACCCCTCTCTCTCTCTTTCATCACAGATATTGACCGAACCAAGGGTACACTCGTTCCACACCCGAAATCACCCCTCTCTCTCTCTTTCAACACAGATATTGACCGGACCAAGGGGACACTCATTTCACACCCGAAATCACCCCTCTCTCTTGCATCACAGATATTGACCGGACCAAGGGGACACTCATTCCACGCCCGCAATCACCCCTCTCTCTTTTAACCGCACCCCCGTACCAAAGAGCATTTAAATACCTTGCAAGTGTTAGACGTAAGCTTTCTTGTAATAATTCATCAGAGCTATATACTACTTATAATCAAGTCAATTTTCTACAGACATTATTAAAATGTTTGCCTTGAATATAAAACTATCTAAAGTAGAAATAATAAAATTGAATACATGATATTTTACACAAATAATACAAATTATTGACGTAGTTATATAACCAGCAGCTTTTAATTAGAATCAAATACCTTAGCTTTTCTTGGAATTTTAGATTTCAACTGTTCGGAGTATTATTGTTATTTATTCACTGTCAACGTTTATATCTCCAAGTTAAATTGCACAATAGAATGTTTTTGTTACTTATGAGGTGTTCATGGTTATGATATTCTAGTATGTTAGCTACATGGATTTTAAATGTATTTTTAATCAGAGTGAAAATCTTTATTATCAGTGATAATTTGATGGTCTACAATATTTTTCATTCATTTAAGAAGATATGAAAAGGTACATACATTTCTTTTGAACTAATTAGGTAGGAATATAATTATGTTTTTTGTAATATGCAATTTTCCCACTAATGTGGGTAAGAAATAACTTTATTTTTAATAAATATAAAAATACTTCATATCAGGAAGGTGTGTTTATGTTGACCCGTTGTCATGGTGGAAATATAGTTGATTCAAGTAACCCAGTAACAGTAGTGAACATGGGTATCTTTATAGAAGAATAGAGTCTTCCCAGAATTCAAGCATCAACACGTTGACCCAGTGATTTGAGCATTTTGTTCTAGTCCATACTACTGTCAAGGAGGACCATCATGTGACAACTATCAAGCCCATAATTGCATACGGGGCACAGTCGTAGACATTAACTCTAAAATAGTAGTCCTAAAATGAGTCTCATTTTAAAACAAAGTGTTAAGGGAGATCTACGGTCCAGTCCTAGAAAATGAAAGATGGAGTTCTAGGGAACATAAAATGTTTGAACAACTACCAGGGTGAAACGAATTTAGCTGTCGTAGTTGAAGCATACGAATAGAGTAGCTACTAAGAATAAAAGATAAGGAACTAAAAAGAACAGTGATGGATGTGATCCTTAGAAAGGCCAAAGAAAAGATGGAGATCTGGAGCTAGAAAGGACCTGAAAGTCTTGAGTTAACGGAAAGATATGGGGATCTGGAGATAGAGAGGTCCTGAAAGTCTTGGGTGCAACGGAAAGATATGGGGATCTGGAGATAGATAGGACCTGAAAGTCTTGAGTTAACGGAAAGATATGGGGATCTGGAGATAGAGAGGTCTTGAAAGTCTTGGGTGCAACGGAAGGATATGGGGATATGGAGATAGAGAGGTCCTGAAAGTCTTGGGTGCAACGGAAAGATATGGGGATCTGGAGATAGAGAGGTCCTGAAAGTCTTGGGTGCAACGGAAAGATATGGGGATCTGGAGATAGATAGGACCTGAAAGTCTTGAGTTAACGGAAAGATATGGGGATCTGGAGATAGAGAGGACCTGAAAGTCTTGAGTTAACGGAAAGATATGGGGATCTGGAGATAGAGAGGACCTGAAAGTCTTGAGTTAACGGAAAGATATGGGGATCTGGAGATAGAGAGGACCTGAAAGTCTTGAGTTAACGGAAAGATATGGGGATCTGGAGATAGAGAGGACCTGAAAGTCTTGAGTTAACGGAAAGATATGGGGATCTGGAGATAGAGAGGACCTGAAAGTCTTGAGTTAACGGAAAGATATGGGGATCTGGAGATAGAGAGGACCTGAAAGTCTTGAGTTAACGGAAAGATATGGGGATCTGGAGATAGAGAGGACCTGAAAGTCTTGAGTTAACGGAAAGATATGGGGATCTGGAGATAGAGAGGACCTGAAAGTCTTGAGTTAACGGAAAGATATGGGGATCTGGAGATAGAGAGGACCTGAAAGTCTTGGGTGCAACGGAAATAAATGAAGATCTGAATTTTTAATATAACTTATCTACAAAAAAAAATTCCAAATTTATATGCAATAATGGTTTCATTTGATTATCAAAACAATATTTAATTTCTTAAGAAAAAATATATAATAATTGGCCAATGATAATCTATTTTTATTTTTTGTTCCTAATTACAATAGACTATGATACATAATATATTATGACTGTGTCATCAAGTCTATTGGAGTAATTGCAATGATTTATGTGCAAGCCAAGATATTTGGTTTCTCCTGAACTTGTTTTGCTCACATCAAATCTATTATATAGTAACTCTAAAAACTCAATTTTTAAACGATATTTTGAAAAGTACAACTTTCTTCATACCTCACAATTGAGGAGTTACTTGTTTTATTCACAACAACCATTTATATTAGTCTTTGCAAAGATTATATTGTTTGTATCCTGCGGAAAGTTTTTTTTTAGGATTGATTAATTCACAATAAAAAGTTTTTCAATATTTTAAAAATCCTTCTTCTGATAATATATATTGTAAGGATATAAAAAGAACATAAAAGGAAACGAGCAAAAACTTTTACAAAGAAACTAGACAAACCAAGCATGAACGTCAATTTGTCCAACTTTCAAAAGAAGAAATGTCTGTACGATTAAATGTAACTCTCACAGCGTAATCACTATCAACAAAGAGTAAAACTACATCAAAACCAGAGAAATGAAAGTTTCCCAACACGGCTAATTGGTAGCTTTCTTCCGTAATATGTTTTGTCTTGTTTTCAAACTGTGGGGCTTCCTCAAAATTGGGTCTGAAGTAAGCTCACTGCTTAAAAAATGTCGAAAATAAATTAATAAAAATAAAAGTTTCTTTATTAAAAGATCAGAGTTTTGAATCTGTTAAAGAATGTATTTACAAAACTTCTGAAACCAAAGTTGTTACTTATTCGGGGAGGTAGGTAATAATTGGCTCATACTTTCGCTTTCACAAGTAAATTAAACTTTTTATGAATCAGAACTTATAAATGTATATATATTTTTAAATTTCAAATAAACTCTTAATTTTGTTTACAGAATTAATAACCACGAGAAAAAAATAGATTAATCTAGTTTTTTATTCTCTGGCGTACTGGTAGCAGGGCATTATGTGTTCCAATCCGAGTCGATATTTTTTTAATGTTTTCCCACTTTGCCTTCATGCAAATGCAGCTGCAGTACATTTTTTCTCAACTATTCTACTTTCCTCTCCGCTATTTTATCTTTTAAAAGTTGCAGCTATCTTTGTTGAGCAGTAAAAGAGAAGCAAACATGAGAGAAAATAAGATCGTCTTTTGGAATAACTTACACAGTTTAATGTTTCAAAATTACTTTACTCCCTTTAATTTATTTATTTTTAGTGTATAACCCAAACGGATAGTAAAACGCGGTGCTGAAAAAAATTAAAATATTTTTGTTCCCTTGGAGGGAATAATTCTTACCACAATTTTGGACAAACCACATATTTATGCTGGGTGAAGTTTTTATAATATATTATTTAGAAAAAATGTACACATATTTGAAGGGAGATTAGGGGGATATATTTAGGAAAAAACACCCTCATTGCATCCGATCAGGATTTGAACCCAACCTTTTCCTCCCACCAATCATCGAAAACAAGATAAAGATTTAGTTTGCTTGCACAATAGTGTCAAAAATGAGAAATGTAGAGTATTAACTTGATTTTATATATGAAAGTACTAAATTAACTTTGGTAATTTTTGTAATTGTTAGCAGTTATCTTAAATTGCTCGATATTTTACTCTTATTAAATTAGTATGTAAGGATAATTACTGTAACTATCTATATTTGAACACAAGTACTAGTTTTGATTTTTAACAAATTTTTTAATTTTAATGAATTTGTGATTTATAATATTATTGTATTTCCCAACCGTTTCCACACTCTGGGTACTTTCGTACTCTGGATTTGTGGCTTACGCTGCATTATTTGAACCGAGCTATCCATAGAGAAGTGTGTTCGACGACACATGATTATGTGTATAATTATAAAATTACTTTGTCTCATGTCTCCTTGCCCATCTGGAGTTTATACATCTACAGGATGATTCTTAATTGTAAACAATAAAGTGGTGCAGTGGAATATACACAGAAAAATGAAACTTAAAGTCTCATAGCAACTTATTGCCAGTACCGTTTCGTGAACGAGAAATGGCAACATTGGAGGGTAGTATTGTGCACTCAGTTACTTGTTGTGATTGAAATTGGCTAGTAAGATGAGGGATCGATACACACAGGAGGAACTGACCGTTATGATTCTGATTTACGGTGAGGGACGACAGAATTCTACTGCCACTTCTCTTATGTATGCTGCACGTTTTACTGTCCAATAAACCCAAATCCAAGGACATTTGTGACACTGAATTGTCACCTGAGGGAAACCGGTCACTTTGCATCTGTGGTTGTCAACCCTGGCAGGCCACGACGTCACAGGAACGTTGTTGTGGAAGAGGCGATTATGCATTCTGTGGAACGTTCACCGGATCCAAGTACAACTCGATTAGCCGCACGTTCTCACGTGTCACAGACGTTCATTAGGAGAACAGTACACGACTAATTACTGCACCCCTTCCATTTACAACCTATTCACGAGTTGAACCCAGCTCTATTTAGAACGCCGTAGGACATTCTGCGAGTGGCTGCTGCACCACCGCGCAGCAGATCCACAATTTACTCAGCAAAGTACTGGCAATGGAAGAAGCAACATTTATCAGAAATATCAGTATCACTCTCCACAACCACCATATTTGGGCCGACACGAATCCAGATTCCATGCTGTAGATCCATTTGCAATATCAATACTCCATTAATGTTTGGGTGGAAGTCGTAGATGATATTCTACTTGAATTGTATGGAAAGCCTTCAAGACGAGGAGTGATAAACCACAAAACTCGCTACATACAACCAGGATTCGAAACCTGAACTTCACATTTTTATGAAAATATACTAGACAAGGATGACCATTTGGTACGCACACCCAACCGAAACTGGTGCTTCCAATTAATTTAAATACCCTTGTTTTCACTATGAATTAAATTCTAATAGCTGTGATCACGTTTTAAATTTTTAAATTTGTTATTTTGTTTTTAACTCCTGTCAAAATGTAAGATGATCACTTTGAATGTGTGTGGGACTTTTGGTTCCCGAAGTAGGCCTTCCTCTGGATCATCATTTATTGTTGTCACAGCTATACACAACTATTTCAGCAGAAACTCCATCTCAAATTTAATGGAACCAGGCCCAAGCATGATAGCTAAATTCCGATAGTCCTTAGTTTTGGAAATGTATCACTATTAAAGATGTAAAAAAAATTGACACACGCAATATGACATAGAAATAACACATTTATTTATATTATGAGGAAAACGACGTGATTTTTTATTATAAAGCCAGAATAAGGCCTAAAACGCGTTAAAACAAAACATAGTTAACCTTTTAAATTGAGAATTTTGTTCTTCTGTCGTGTATTTTACAGAACATACTTGTAATATAAGATTTTTGTGAATATTAATAAGTATTAGTTTCTTTTTAGTTTAAATAATGAACTGGATGAACCAGAATCTACGATAAATGTGATTTAAAAAGATGGGTTTTTAATGTTTACAAATAATTATCTTATTAATCCTATTCTTTAACATATTTTGATAATATATTACAGCTACTTATTTCAATTAAATGGATTTCACACCATTGGCAAAGAATAAATTTTAAGGACAAGTATTCAGGTAATAATGTTTTGGCCAATGTAAAAAATTAAGGTCCGTAAAAACAGACCATTTCCTACAAAATTATAACTAAATTATAGTCGTTACTCTCACTCGTACAGAAACTCAAACGATCACACGTATATAACCACTAACAATATTATTATATATATAATGTAAATAATCTTAAATAACTAGAGATCTAAAGTAAAAAAAAGTGGCTTAAAGGAGGAAAATCTGGTACAAAATACAACATGAGATTTCTAGGGTTAATAAATATCTTAAGGAAATTGAAAAGTGATAAACACATACAGATATTAAATGGATTAATAAATTTAAAAACGTTTAGCAAACATTATTTTTCCTTTTATACATTTTATATTTAGATGTTTTTATCATTCTTATTTTGCTCATTGGTACATATATTTTAAATATATTAATTTCTCTATGAATATTATTTAATTAACTCTCAAGATATACTTTAAAATCTAAATATAAAATTTAAATACAGAATAAAATTAAGAAAATCTTTTGCCATGATGTCCATATTTTTTTATGTAACTTTAAGTTACTTAATATTTATTTCCATTCTATTCAAATATGTTTTGTTCTTATTTTAGTCTAATTAAGAAATTTAACTAACGCTGAAGTTTGTAGTTTTAATGTTGTCCCTACTGTATTTTTTTTTATATGTTTCTCTAATTCATGATTTTCACTAGCATTACTACTGGGTGTTTTAATAAGCTTCCCTTTCGAACATAGTTATATACCGAGTTCTGAACTTACTACCCACAAATTGGATACTTGATAATCTGGTTTACTACATTAGGACACTCATTAGTAACTTTACTCATTCAAAATTTCTCAACAACTTTCTAACTGCATTGTGCTTTATTTGTCCTAGTTTTGATGGATTTGACTTAAGTTTATTCTGTTATCCCTGTTTATCTCCCATATACATGTACCATGAATAGTTTGAATTAAAACTTAAATATAAGAAGTAGGATTAAATATAGAGCATTGTTGTGTAGAATGTAAATGCTGGTTTTTAATACCAGGCTTATGACTTAATATTATATAGCTGTACTACTATAAACACATTGAAAGTTCCCCAATTAGGAAAAAGAAAAACATAATAACTTTGGTACAATATATTTATTCCACTCCACAAATTTAATTTATGGACTTGCAACTTGTTTGTGCTGTATTACAGGCGACTAGAAAGTACCAACTCAGAGTTCTAACATTTAATTATAATCAGTACATATTGTTTGCCGTCGAGAATTCAAAATTGGCCAACTCAATATTTTGCTTTAAATGATTAATTTAACGTTTATGAATGCTAAAAAAGTACCAACTTTATATTGTTATAGATTCGACACTTCTAAAACAAATAACATATCATAAAATTCTAAGTTAATGTTTTGTAGATCACCCGAATATCAACCATGTCAATTTGATAATTATTAGTTTATTGTTTTAAGCTTAATATTACTACACTATACGTTTTAATAACCTTATATGCAAACAAATAATAAATAGACTAACATCATTTACAAGATATACATTTATTAATTGTTATTTAAATAGTTTTAATGTATTATTTGATCATTTCTTTTGATTTTTACAAGTTAAAATGTTCGTAAATTGATTACAAAATATTATTTATTTTTCTTGCTAGCCATTAGAATATTTATCTTACGGTTGGCCTCGCTCCAATTCATAATATACGTCTGGCTGACCTCGCTGTAATTCATTCTATACCTGTGGTTGGCCTCGCTGCAATTCAGAATATACATTTGGCTGACCTCACTGCAATTCAGAATATACATTTGGCTGACCTCACTGCAATTCAGACTATACCTCTGGCTGACCTCACTGCAATTCAGACTATACCTGTGGCTGACCTCAATGCAATTCAGACTATACCTGTGATTGGCTTCGCTGCAATTCAGACTATACCTCTGGCTGACCTCACTGCAATTCAGACTATACCTGTGGTTGGCCTCGCTGCAATTCAGAATATACCTCTGGCTGACCTCACTGTAATTCATACTACACTTCATTCGGATGTAATTTTCTTCGTCATAACCGTCTCTTGTTTTCTCTCCATCGGGTTTATAGTCAATATTCTCACTGTGGTAAGCATATTTGTTTAATCCACTTTCCGATTATAGCTTTGGTGTTCACTGCTATATTATTGCATACATACTTTAAAATATAAAATCGCTCAGGGGCAGATGGACATATCAATTCTGAGAAAGTACAGGAGTGAATTTATTGCTAAAATTAAAAATGAAAAACACAGACAAGCTCAAAGATAAGCCAAGAGCCAAATTTGTAAATAATATTTACGATTTATTAAAGAAAAGCTTCTTCAAAAATACTTTATAATCTTTAAGCGTTAAACTACAATTTATTTATTTGGGTGACCTGGTGGTCTAGGGGTAAGGTGTCAGACTTCTGTGCTGAGGGTCCGGGGTTCAATCCTCGGTCCCAGCACAGATTTATCTGATTGCAAAACCCTTCCTTCACCTCTGACAAGATGTGTATTAATCACAACTTGTGAATGTGAGGAATGCCAGGCCTCCACCGTGGTTCGGATTCCACGTTAAACTGTAGGTCCTCCATTTCATCTCACAATCACCCTACCACTGCACATTAGCGTAAGTGCGTATAACCCGAATGGGTAGTAAGACGCGGTGCTAATAATAATAATACAATTTATTTAGTTATACTTAAAATTAATTAAAATCGTCAAACAAATATTAAGGATTAGCAAATATTTTAATAATAAATGGTAAAACACAATCACACAAACTTTATTATATTGTTTATTATAGCTTTGAACAAAATTAAAAAAAAAATTTTTTTTCAGTAAACTACCCTTAATTAAGTTTTCCTTATAAAAACACATAATATTGATAATCACTGTATATTATCATTATATGTAAATTTTGAACAAGATTGTTCAAATATTTCCAACAAATTTTTAAAAATAAGTTCTTTTTAAACTACACTAATATAAAATTTAGGCAGCAATTGTATAATATTTGAGATATTTTAATCTGAATCAAGCCTTTAGTTTTTATAGAGAGACACTAAATAAGATACGTCAACCTCGATATTCTTGGTTAAATTCTTTATTATACATTTAGAGCGCAAATCTTAGCCGACACAGTATTTTTATTAGTTTGTATTCTCTTTTAAACAATAATGGTTACAGACAATTTGGGAAACAACAACAGCAAAATATGATATATATATATGTGTGTATATATATATATATATATATATACATATATAGACAAAAAACCATTAAGTGCTTTGCGGTTCACAAGATTCGTAAACTCAATTTATTAACAAAACAGAAATAGAGACAAACACATCGCTTTAGTATACCAATATTTTGAGTGTGAAATTGGAAACAAGCAGTTTGACCTGCATATTGACTTTTTTTTTCTACACATGTAACCCTAGCATTGTAGCAGATCCGATTACATTTTAATCCATGGAACATGATACATGCATTTTCGAAACAGCCACATATCTATCTATGAATAAATATATTTTTATATATACCTAAACATATATTTTTTACAAACTGGTGTACCCATTATTCGCATGGGGAATCTATAGAGTGACTTTGTTCTTTTTTATTGTATAAAATTAACCACCGTGAAAAGTAATCAAATATTATAGTGTATTTAAATATTGGTATAAATGATTTTATAAAACGTAAAATGTGAGCTGACTAAAACAAGTGTCAAAATAGAAAAATAATTTGAACATGTGTTAAAAGCTGAAATTTATTTTCAAGAATTAGCTATAACTTCTCTCTGCACAATGTATAAACTCTTGCTAATTGGTTCAATTTAAAAAGGAAAGAAGAGTAACACAGAATACATACTTGTTTGTTAAAAAGTTATTAAAAAAATTAGTATTTTACATAGCACTCTAACAGTTTCCAGTTTAGAAAAGGAATGATTCATTTTTAACATTTCTTGCTTAAGTTGTTCTGCTATTTTGGATCCACTATATAAAATTTTCATTTCTTTGACTTAGAGAACATTATTTTAAGGCACATACCCAACTCCAAATTTCTAGGATGTTTAGAGGTTTTCGAATAATTCATGCAGACAGACAAATATCAAAACTACATAAACTCATGATGTTCTACATCTGGCTGCATTCTTTTTTATCATTTATTCTTTTACAACATCAAGATAACCATGACAATCCAAAACCAAATTTAGGTCAGCCAATACATTTTAAAAACAAGCTTTGGAACGAAACAGTTTTAAGTCCATAAACTGAGTGAAAGAACGAACGAGGTTCATATAAAAAGCAATATTTGCCAAAGAGTGATCATAAAATATGTGAAATAAATTATATATATATATGTTTACAAAAACATACTGCTAAAAAGAGAATCACAGTTTAACGAGGAGCATACCAATAAAAAGTGGTTTTTTCTAGTAAATTGTGAAATGTTGAGCCCCCTATTTCTTGGATACAGTTTTAAACTTTAAAATTCGTATTATTTTGTTATTATCTGGGCTGTTCATTGTGTATATGATTGTAAATATCTAAATTTTCCACTGTACATAGAAAGCTCTTTATTATTTTTTGAAATTCTAGCGCCTCCCCTTTCCCCCTATTTTCCAAATCTTAATTATAACATTTAAAAAACTTACCTTACTAGTTATCTAGGGAAGAACACCGACCTTTCTAATACATTTAAATTTTCTACGACATAACAATTAGAAATTGGTTAAAAAATAGTTGAACAATTTGGTTTGAGAGTGTTTATTGTTATTAAAAATATGACGTGTTTGTTTAGCGAGGAAAGCTTACTTAAGGCTAGTTTATTAAAAACCTATTCAAAAAAAAATATTCCAAGCTATAATAAAACAAATGAGAAATTTTGTGCGATTGTTTCGTGCCATTTATTTAATATAGTTTTGTAACAGTCTCTACTCTGAAGGCTACATATATGTTATATCAAACACTGATTTTTGTCCTTTTGTCCCTGCAATTTACTACCCGTTCGGGTTATATGCATTTAGATCAATTTTACTAATGTTACTCTCTTTGAGAACTGTGATGATCTTTTGTTGAATCTATGCAAATGCTCTAATATTTCAATATCAATTAGTTTGTTCATGTTATGCAACCACTTTATTATTTCACTTAGGCTTGTTGGTGTGAGTGATTATCTCTTGTTAAATTCCTGTAACAGTGAATATTATTTCACTTAGGCTCTTTGATGAGTGTGATTATCTCTTGTTTAATCCCTTTAACAGTGAATATTCTTTTATTTAGGCTATTTGGTGAATCTGATTGTCTCATTTTCAATTTCTGTAACAGTTAACATTATTTTACGTAGAAACTTAGGTGAGTGGTAATGCTCTTTTTACCAATACGAACGATACTATTAGCTTATGATAAACCAATATATTTATTCTAGCCAAAAATATGGGTTACAATAACAAACTGATAGCTTATCTATTATAATTCAATATCGCTCATGATTAGCGGTTAGTGTTTGACTGACATCATTCACAAATATTACGAACAGATGATGCCATGACTCGAAACAGAATTTCAAATGGTTACCTTTTCAGTGTTCTATAAACTTTCAAAAATATCCTCTTACAGATCAACAACCAGAAAACGTATGTTCCTTGTTAGTACATTCATAAAGAGTAAATTATGTTTATCACTAAACAAAAAAATATATATGTTTCAAAAATGTTTACTACTGTAATGAAATACTAGACCAATCCTACAAAACTATACGCGTTACTCTAATTCCTCACACGTCACAGTTGCATCACTTGAACTTTGTGTGTGACAACACTTGTCTACGGCCAGACGAGCTGTAAAATACTGCTAAAAACTGCAGTAAAATAAAGCTGCTACAGATTGTGGGTGCCCAGACGACGGGTGTAGTGCTGCTCCTTCCCGCTACACAACCATCAAGTAGCTTTTGTGTGCAGCTGTGAAAATGAAAAAAAGGTGATGAATCTCAATGCCAAATTGCGCTTCGCGTGTTACTTGTCCGACGTCAGCGCCGTCTAACAAAAGAAAGAAACTGGTGGACTCATCTCATCATTTTTAACCGAGCAACACATGGGTAGTTTATTTTACTTTATGAAAAATTGAAACTGTAGATACCCTATAAAATTCTTTGAGTATTATCGAATGTCAATTAATTCGTTTGACTACCAAATTAGTTTTTTTCTTCAAAACTGAATCCAACCCAAGCATCTCCTGCTAGAGCTGCTAGACGAACATTGTAACTTCAAATCGCTGTTTTTTTGCTCTCCACACTTTACGTCATAGAGTCTTGGATATTTCTGTACCTCAATAATGAGGTGCTCGCTATCTAATAAATCAATATTCATTTTGGCACAAAATGGTAAATAAAATAAAGAGAGCACACGAGGCAGGAATATGACGCCGCTACACAATACTGCAGGTGTGGCCACTCTTTCGTTGTGAACTGTCGCCAGAATTATGGGCCAGGCCTAATCATCTGCGACATGGCCTTGAAATGAGTTCCACTTTCTAACCAAGCAGTAATTTACAGCGTTGTGTAGCCGGATACATTTAAATCTATTGGGTGCATTTTCATGCTTTATTTTACTGTGGATTTTAGCAGTATTTTACAGCTCGTCTGGCCGTAGCCTAAGTCACGAACAATCTTCCTCAGTGATTAAACGTTACAGATTTACTTTTCTAGCAATGCGAACTTGTATATTCATAGCTGCTTGGACAATCTGTTGCTCATCATCATTTATAGCTCTAGTTTTTCTTCCCGCATTTTTTGCTTAAAATACTGATATACCACCAGTTCTTTATTTATATAAAACCAATAGTTTGTTTTTATTATATATGTTTATTAATTTGTATTATATATTCTTAGTAAAAATGGTAATTGGTAATTATGGTTTTTGTGACAATATTCATTGTGTGTTATTGGCTTAATACGTGATTAACAAGTAGGAAACATGAAGGATTGTATCAGATAGCTAGTTTACAAGAGGTAGAATCACACTACCGCAAAGAAAGAACAAGCCAATAATTCTTACTAGGTTCTGAAGACATTAGAATGAAGCGCAGGATTACCTGAATGGATGTGAGAAGAAACAAATGCACAACGTTAAACTGTGCTTTTACAACAACAAAAAATCATCCATCAGGCTTATCAAGCTGGGTAAGTGTTTTATACGTCTTAGTTATACCTTAATGACGTATGGAAAGAAGAAAATAATGTCTGAAACAAACTTATAAAAAGTGAGTTTTTCTGTTGTTTGTAATGGACATTAGGTTTATCTCAGCTCTTGTGATTTACATGTTGTGTATCTTACTAAATTAAAACACATAAATTAAGTAAGCAAACACAACTTAATAAAGCTTACAATTATTTTTGTTATTGACATGTTGCTAAATTGCTGTATTTACTTGGATCACAATACTACTTAGTTTTGCCGATTTTTAATGCTGAATAATTGAGAAAGGTCATATATGCACTTATTTAATGAGTAGGGAATCCAAGCATCAAATAATCTATAGACATTTAAAGTACTTGATATTATGTTACAAGACAGTTATTTTACCGTCGCAGTTATAAAAAAGTTATTATTTACAACTTTACACAGGTTTTCACTGATATAAATCTACCATCTAATCAACCTTTCAGGAGATTCAACTAGAAGGTATTCAGCTTTAAAACAGATAAATGTGGTATTTCCTAGTTCTCTCGCCTGGCGTTTGAAAAAATAAAGCTAATGTTTCGTTTAAAAAGGGAAGATAGGTCCAATATGAGAAAAAAAGTTTTATTTTTTTAAATTTTTAAATCAATAAGAGTATTAATGCGATGGTGTCTTACTGGTGAGTAAATACGGTACTTGTTTTTATAGCGCAACAGTAAAGTAACTGGAAATTGTAATAAAGTTTGCCCGTCTATTATTACATTTATGACCAAGTAGGTAATTGTTTTATTGTAAACTACATTGCGTCAAATAGGAAAACATTTATGATTTCCATGTATTTGTACTAAATTCAACAATTTATTATTGTTAAGTATATATCACACGTATCAGTAGTTAATAGTGTTGCACTGGGGAATCTAGGGGAAGATGATTCACTGAATTATCTAAATTAATAATCAACAACTATAATTTCAGCTCAAACTATTTAGAAAACTTATGTTGAATAAGAAATTGAAGCAGTTGATTGAATATATTGATTGTAGACATGTACCACCAGTAATGGACGTAAGGTACGAGTTGAATATTGTTAAAATAAATTGTCATAACCCTTGGAAATTTCTTTTAAAGATAACTACTTAAATAGCCTGTTGATGGCACATCATAAGGAGGTGTAAGGGGGAACAGCCTGAAAATACTAGGTATAAAATGATCACACAGATAACTCATATTGAGGACGATTAAGAGATTACTGCGAACAATATATAATATGACATGGTTAATGAGTTTAAATATTTAGGAAGAAGTTTAACTAGCAATAACGATACTAGAATGGAAATTAAGAAAATAATAGTCAGGAAATGCATGCTATGACTCGGTCAGTAAGTTTTTGTTATCTCACGTGCTTTCAGGGAGGGTAAAACTCAGAATATACAAAACAATATTTTTACCGGTTGTTCTTTATGGGTGTGAAACATGTTCTTTTACATTACATACCGAAAATAAATGTAGGTTACATAATGATGATTTACATATGCTGTTCTCATCATAAGATTTTGTGAGGATAATCAAGTCTCGTAGATTACAGTGGGCAGAGCATGAATAGCGAATGGGAGATTCTAGAGCCGTGTTCAGGATACTGACTGGAAAACTCGATGGGAAGAGACCATTGGGAAGACATAGACGTAGATGGTAGGATAACATTAGAATTGACTCAAATAAAATAGGGTGTAATGAGGGGCACTAGATAGAACTAGCTCGGGATAGGAATAGGGTGTAATGAGGGGCACTAGATAGAACTAGCTCGGGATAGGAATAGGGTGTAATGAGGTGGACTGGATAGAACTAGCTCGGGATAGGAATAGGGTGTAATAAGGGGCACTAGATAGAACCAGCTTGGGATATGGAATAGGGTGTAATGAGGGACACTAGATAGAACTAGCTCGGGATAGGAATAGGGTGTAATGAGGGGCACTAGATAGAACCAGCTTGGGATAGGAATAGGGTGTATTGAGGGGCACTAGATAGAACTAGCTCGGGATAGGAGCAGGATATAATGGGGTGGACTGGATGGAACTATCTAAGGATAGGAATAGGGTGTAATGAGGTGGACTGGATTGATAAGCTCCGACAGAAAAGTGATGACTTACCAGCGTAATTATTGTATACAATTAACCCAAACAGTTCCTAATACATGGTGGAAAAAAAGTAATTTATTATTAAGTTAAGTTAGCTATTTTTAAATATTATAGGTAAATATTATTAGTATATAAATATAACAGGCCTACATTTCTCTTTTGGTATAATATAAGGTAGGATGGTTGAAATGATGTTTTATTTTACATATTTATATCTATAAAACGAAAGAATATGCGCAAACAGTCTCCAGCTTGATAATAGTTCTTATGGATCTTTTAAGATTTTTAGCAAAAATAAATGAAAATCATATAATATCCCTACCAATTTATGGAAGTAGGGACCACAAATCCTATATTAACCTAAGTGGTATATATTAATTCCTAAAGTTATGATCCTCGGACCAGTGCCGGGCCGCGAGCCACCAGTTGCGGACCTGGAGTGAGCATCAAGAATAAACAAACATACATTTCAGAAGCATTACATTAATACGCCATAGTGCATACATATTATGTGGAGTGACATATTTATTACACATTAGTAATAATTCTCTCTTCATTTTATTAACAGAATGTAATATATTGTATTAATGTGTCCAATGAAATATAACATTTCAAATTCCAGTCCTAATTATATTTTAAACCCTTCTAAATTCGTCAACCCACCACCGGTTCCCTAGTACCATACGACTCATACTACCCGACCACCGCATCTGGTTGTATGAGAAGTTCCAGTGAATGGATTATTTCCTCACTACCGCGGAGAAAGTTTGTACATTAATTGTAGACGAGTAGAGAAGCTTTAATAACGGAAATGTTTAAGTAGGTTAAGGACGGTGCCGCATCAAATATCATATTAGTACATTTGAATATTAACGCCTGGAGTTGGGAATCAAGCCCGGGACCCTATACTTAGACGCTTCAATGATCTACTACTGAGATATCTAGGTCACCAGTGGCTGTGGTATCAATGATAGCTCTAAATAGCCGATTATTTCTACACGTACATCACAGACTCTGCCCTAAAATATGAGCAAAGAGTAACCCTCAGCACGACGAGTCTTCGAGAGCTCAGTGGTAGAGCATTGTCGTGCTAAACCAAGTGTCCCGGGTTCGATTACCATCTCCAGGAATCATTATAAAATTTACGAATATTTAATTACCATTATCTAACAATATATTTGTTAAAGAATTACTCCAAGGTGTAGGGGAGAATTGTTTGGTAGAATAGTACCCGCATTTTACGTGGCGAACGAACGGAAAAACCATAATGATAAATCAAAATATGGAAAACCACCACAAGAACATCCAGTCGGGATTCAAACACTTTATACCATGAGAACACCAGCGCAGGTAGCACATGTTTGAATGTTAAATGAAATATATTATATTAAACCGTGTGATTCCATAGTCACGTGTTTAGAAACTTACACCGAGAGGATAGTCTCAATGATAGTACTGATAGCTGCACTTTGGAGCACGTGAGCTTAGGTTGGGACTCGTATGATCTGGTTTGATGGTTCCAGGGGGACCGGCTTCAATGCCAGCCAGATGTATCAGGTTGGTTTTTTCTTCTAATTTTCCACGTTTCTAGACACAAACTCTGGTATATTTGTTTTAAATAATACCGTACTCATTTATACTCCTTTATTGTAAATATGTAAATAGTCCGGATGGGTAGTAAGACGCTGTGAACGAAACAAAAACTAGGCCCAATGCTTATCTTATTAACTTAAATACATTTCCAACGTGGTCTTAGCTAAGTATGCATAGTAGTTTGTAGTAATGAACACGTGCATATTTTAACGGTACATATAATCACGTTCATCAATAATATTTTTGTTACCCGCCTCGGTGGCGTAGTTATCTAACGCGCTAGTCGTGTTGAGCTCGACTGCCGAGGACGGGGAGATCTAGGTTCGAATTTAGGTCGGGTAAACTTGGGGGTGGTTTTTCCTAAATGGTTTTCCACTCTACCTCCACGCAAATGCGGGTTCACTTCCTTTAAATTCAACCTCCCCTATTCCTAATACATTTGCGTAATTAGTACTTAAGCGTATAAACCGAACGGGTAGTAAGACGCGGTGCTAACTATTATTATTATTAATAGTATTGTTAGGGAATAAATACAATGAAAATTCTAAATCTAATACTTTTATTTATTTACATATTGGTTAGCCCCGTGCTGTATAGTCAAATACCTAATTTAGAATATTTTTATGGTAAACACTTTTTTTTTGTTCTTCAATTTTTAGGAATTAAATTTTTTAAATTCGAAAAACCCAAAATAATAGAACATTTCCTTGACTTTAACGTTACAAAAGTTAGCGGACGACAGGTTGTCTAATTAAAACCAATAGAAGCGACACAGCGGTAGTGCCATTTGCGCTCCTGGTGGCGGTAATAGGAAACGTGGTTATTAAAGAGTCAGCTGTGGTCGACGACCTGGCAAGATGAAACAAAGACGGATATATGATCAACCAGCCGGTAGCAACGAAACACTGCTATTATATTACTGCGGCCCTGCTCCTGAACTTTGTGTTGTTTCGTGGTTCTGTAATTACTTACATTATTACTGTTGAACCTCGTTTCTAGCACTTGAACAAAAGGTGTACAAATACGGCGAGGGTGCAAGCACAGGGTGAACATACCACCGGGAGAGATGGGAGGGAGGGACATCACCTCCAGTTCACTCGCCTCAAGGCCGTAGCCAGCCAATGATTTCAGGGGGGGGTTGGTGGGCACATCCCCCAATTGACGGAGACTAGAAAAAATTATAAATGATAAAAACAGTTCTAGAAGCTATCTGAAGGGTTTTATGGCAACAACCACCTAATTGCCTTGGGCTAGGAAGTATGTGTATATATATATAAGCACCTCTAGAATATATCTGAAGTGTTTATTTATGGCGACATACCCTCTAACTGCCGGAGGCTAGGACAAATTCAAAATATTAAACAATTCTATAAGATCTCTAAAGTGTTTTAATGGCAACATAACCTCCTAACTACCGAAGGCTAGGAAAAGTCTATATATTTAAACTCCTCTAGAAGCCCTCTGAAGTGTTTTTATGGCAACACAACCCCCTAACTGACGAAGGCTTGAAAAAGCTATAAATATTGAACATTTCTAGAAGCTCTCTGAATTTCTTTTTATGGTAACACAGCCCCCTAATTTGTAATTGTACCTTAATTTCGATATTGTTCAAACCATAAATAAAGCTTTTTTTTTTCATAACATTTCGGGAGGTTTTGAACCCCCTAAAACCCCCCTTGACTACGGCCTTGACTCGCCTGTATGTAGACTATTAGCCGCTCTGGTAGTAGAGAACGTTGCTCAGATTACACCATAGGAGGTTGTCTACGTGTACCAGCAATGAGATGATGAGATGATAGTGAATATGTATGTTGTCTACAAGTACCAGCAATGAGATGAAGTGATGATAGTGAATATGGTGGTTGTCTACAAGTACCAGCAATGAGATTATGTGATGATAGTGAATATGGAGGTTGTCTACAAGTACCAGCGATGAGATGATGTGAAGATAGTGAATATGGAGGTTGTCTACAAGTACCAGCAATGAGATGAAGTGATGATAGTGAATATGGAGGTTGTCTACAAGTACCAGCAATGAGATGATGTGATGATAGTGAATATGGAGGTTGTCTACAAGTACCAGCAATGAGATGATGTGATGATAGTGAATATGGAGGTTGTCTACATGTACCAGCAATGAGATGATGTGATGATAGTGAATATAGAAGTTGTCTACATGTACCAGCAATAAGATGCTGTGATGATAGTTACTATAAAGTTGTGGAACCGGGGTGAGTCTTAAACCTAACTTAACCCTAACCAACCAAAGCTCGGTGAGCGTTGGGATCATTCCCTTTTCGGGAACAATACCCAAGGTGAGAGCTGGGAATCGAATCCGGGACCCCTAGGCTCGTAGTCAGATGCACTGACCACTACACCAGGGGGTCGGTCTATATTAGTTAATGTGTGGTTACTAATTTAAAATCATGATTAGAACAAAATAAGTAAAATAAAAACACAAACTTAGATTGGAATATTACACAGATTTTTGGCTCGATCTTAATTATTCAAAATTAGTACGTTATGCCCCCTATTTTTAACTTTAAATTAGAAAATAAAAAATGTATAATTCATATAAATAAAGTTAACTTAATCATACATTGTAAAAAACGTGTGTTTTAAGATTCCATATTAAACAACTCACTGTTAACTTTTCTATTCTAAAAGTGCCCTATTTGACTATATTATTGGGTGTACGTGTGGCCCTTCGCTTCCCCCCGTACTCCGCACCAACGGCGACTGTGGTGGCAAGCCTTGGAATGCTATATAATTAAATGTATCTTTTATCTTTCATTACTACTCCCTTCATTGGGTTTACTACTCCCTTCATTGGGTTTACTACTGACACAGGAATCAACTTCTGACCCAGTGTACTCAAGATAGTACTACCTAATAGTTTTTACACTCTACCTACAAGAAAATATAGGTAAATTTCCTCTAAATTGTCTTCTACTGATCCCTACCTCATTGTTGTAGAGCACGGGCCTACTCAGTGTGGGTGGCAGGACGCATTGTTCACACAAACTACCCTTGATGTTATAAACTTTACAATTACAAATAAAATAGTGTTACTATATTATAATACCGTAATTAATATACAAAGGCGGTGACTGACTTGAGCCGAGCTCAAGTTCCTGATTGGCTGCGGCGAATGCTCACTTTGAATGCTCTTCTCGACAGCGCTCATGTTTTTTCTCATTTCTAGCTGAAATGTTGGATCTACAAGTCGCGAGTGCGGCTTTTCTTTTATTGGGATGTTGCTATTTAAATAAAACAAAATCAAAAAAGTCAGAAACGGTGCTGGCAGACGAACTTATTTAGAGAAATGAGGACTGATGGGGGATCGATACTAATGAGTATCTCGAAAAATCAAGAAATTAGTGGTTATTACGAAAATTGCATACGAATGTCTTCTACGGATTTTGAATATTCTGACACTTTCTGCAAAATGGTTATAGCATAAAATACGTATTTCCTCCAGTATTCACTTTGACGACTCGATCACTGTGCTCGGCGCGAACATCTGTATCGTCACTCACTTGTAATTTGTCAATCAAAGGGATTCGTGGAAAAACCGACAGTCGAGTGGAGCACGTTTCCATAGAGCATCGAGCGGCTCCACTCATTGCTCGCTACACCGCACTGACTGGCGTGTTACATTACACTGCTCTGTTACATTGCAATATTCTGTTACATTACACTGCTCTGTTACGTTACACTGCTCTGTTACGTTACACTGCTCTGTTACGTTACACTGCTCTGATACATTGCACTGCTCTGTTACGTTACACTGCTCTGTTACGTTACACTGCTCTGTTACATTACACTGCTCTGTTACATTACACTGCTCTGTTACATTGCAATTTTCTGTTACATTGCACTGCTCTGTTACATTGCACTGCTCTGTTACATTGCACTGCTCTGTTACATTACACTGCTCTGTTACATTACACTGCTCTGTTACATTACACTGCTCTTTTACATTACACTGCTCTGTTACATTGCAATGCTCTGTTACATTACACTGGTCTGTTACATTGCAATTTTCTGTTACATTGCAATTCTCTGTTACATTGCAATGATTCTGTTACATTGCAATGCTCTGTTACATTGCAATGCTCTGTTACATTGCAATGCTCTGTTACATTGCAATGCTCTGTTACGTTACACTGCTCTGTTACATAACACTGCTCTGTTACACTGCAGTCACCGCCTTTGGGTTTCAGAAAGTTCGAATTAAAGTAAATTTTTATATTAAAAATATTATCTAATATCAAAACTTATTATATTATTATTATAATTTTGTATCCATCTCTCTCAGATATTGAGGACGTTGCCTATCTGTGACGTCACGGCCGGTCAGGATAGGATTTCCCATGTTAGTGAATTTACGTTTTACTCAGTGAGTTTTTGATATTGAAACAGAAACCATACAATCTTAAATTATTCTAAAAATAGTCCTGCAGCGTAACAAAATTATTATTTTTTTTATCTTGACGTAGTTTTTTTTGTAAATTTATTTTTTTATAAATCATATACAACTTAGGTTATTTGGCTTGGTCTCGAAAATGGCCTGTAGGACTCTTCCTGCCAGGATGTAGATTGAAAAAGTATATCATAAGTCAAGTTTTCAAGGCACAAAAATTAAAGTGACTGTGTAAACTAGTCAGAGGAAGAGGGGAAGTGCTATCAGCACACAGGTCTAAGTGTGGTAGTGCTTAGACTGCTTAGGTGCGTCAAGTAAATATGCAACCCGATTTACAAAATAGCTCAAAAAATCCAAGTAGGCAACGTCGTTAAGAGCGTGCATAACATGTCCACAAATTCTGTGATAAGGTTCGGCTCGAAAACGTAAATTTACACTAACACTATTGCACTTGGATCATTTATGATTAAACATTAATGGAGATAAAGAGTTAGTAGATGTTTATAATAAAGAACATTGTTGAAATCTTAAATGATATTGGGATAAAAATTGCATTTAAAAGACTGTTTTTAACGATTTTAGAATGGCTTCACAGATAAGTACTGTGCACAAATATTTGTTCTTTCTTAATAGGGACATACAGAAGTTATTAACAATAAACTTTGTAAATTTGTCACCCATCATCACCGTGGAAAATTTCAAGTAATTATTAATATACTAATGCACTCCACATATTTCTGTCATATCGTAGGTCTTTTCTTTTCCTTTAACTCCCATACCTCGTGCAAGCCGGGAGCTGAGTTGGGCCTGCTATGATGAACGCTCTTAATAATAAACTTAGACAATATTTCATCTTGATTTCATCCAGCGTTTTAAAGTCAAAACAGGACAAATATTATATAATAAAAATATATATATAATTCTGAGACTCAGAAGAAAAGTTATATAGGCCAATCAATATGTGATATAGATACACACAAAAAATACAAATAAAATTTGTTCTAGAAAAACTATAAACAGTTAAATAAATTCTAGTGGATCGTTACAGCGATGGCTGTGAATTATCGAGCTAAAATGTGTTCGAAACTTTTATTGAATAAAGCTCTATAAAACGATACTTCACTCGAACTTATAAAGTCAAATATTTGCTTTTCAAAGGCTATCAAATTTACATAGAATTTCATCTTTCAGTGTTTAATTTCAATTCCCACGATGATAACTTAAGTCCCTCTCCTAGCTCTTTATTTGTTGCACCAAATGAGTCAGTTAGAAGAAATATTTTATTTACTGATGTACAGCTATACACAAATCATGGTTGCCATGGTGATGTAAGCAGAGAATGTTTGCACTAACGAGCCATTGCACACACAGAAGAAAGTCTGTAAACTCGCTAAAAAAAATCGGGTTTTCGTTAGACTTTTAAAATGAGTGGTCGTTTGTCAAAATGTGTTCAGTAATTTTCTAAATTTACCATAAATAGTCTTATCAATTTATATATATTATGATATAATATATATAATAAATATACTTTCGTTGTCACCAACGTTTAAGTTTATTTTAATCAGTGTTCTCGTGTTTAATTTCTAGTAATTCGAACTATTTAATCCAGATACACAGGATAGTGGTGAAGTATGGTAATTTAATGTACCAATATTACCCAGAAGAATATTGGGGTGAATGCATTAGAAAAAAAACTCCCCATGGCCACTGAACCCAGTCGGATATTAAACCCCAGTTCCCAGTGTGAGTGACTTACCAGTATAATTAAAAAAACACGGGATCCTATTAAAATTGAACCCTACTATAATATACATGGTTTTAGAGACCATTTAGAGAAAAATTATATGAATTGGTCGAATAAATGGAAACATAAAGCAAAAATTCTTATTTTATCTCACAACACAATCACAAAATGGCTATGTAAACTATCATGCTGAAATTTAATAACCAGTTTTTAAAAAATATACATTTTTACAGTTGAGTTTATTCCTGGCATCCTGATATTATTAAGCTTATATTGATGATCCCAACTAAAATAATTAGGATTCAAAACTTTCTTTTGGTCCTTGTTTAGTTAGGTAAATTCGCTTATTTTCTGGTAAATATTAAAGGAATAGTTGACTAGTATCCACAAAATACTCAAATGAACTAGTCTGGTTCGATGGTCACGTGGTCTGGCCTCAAAACCCAGTCGGATGTGTAGGGATTGTTTTTCCCTAAATATTTTCCCACGCTCCACTTTCCTCCTTTAGTGCGTTTTACAAACAATAATAAATAAGGCCTGGTACTTGTCGAACGGGACAGTTTCAGATTTAGCCTTTCTGATTGGCTATGGAACATACCATTATTGAATTATAAATTTTCATTGGTCTTAAATAAAAGTTAAAGTAAATTAAAGCAATTTTAAAACAAAATAAAGATCTGTTTGGTGGGAAATTTACACCCTCAGTATAACCAACTAGGATTCGAACTCCAATCTCTCCGTCATCGGCAGTCAAGTCTATTGCGAGATTGAGGACTTATAACAACATACATTGGGGGTTAAATACGTTTAAAACTGTAATTTAAATATAAGGGTCATTAAAGGCTAAATCTAAAATGTTTATGAAAATAACAGTTTGTTGTTTTACTAAACTCCTAATATATGTCTTAGATGTAAGCATTTAATTAAACTGAGTATAAATAATGAAGGTAGAGGTTAGAGTAAATTAACACAATTCATACACGTTGAAGAAAAGTGTGAAACCCTTTAGTAAAAAAATACTCTTTGAATTTTTCCATTTTGACTTTTGTTACATTAAATTTTTACAAAGAAGCCATTTTTTAACTAAATAAACTACATATATATTCTTATATGTGCAGATAAATGTATTATTTTATAAATACACATAGTACATGTACAGTATAGTACATTCATAATCCATAAAAAAGTGGCTCAGTAGTAGCGGTGATAAGTTATGTTCGCATACCCATGTTTTTGTTTTATACTCACCCTAACTTAATCTTGACATAGCATTTTTTCTTGCGTCCCTGGGACAAAATGTTGGCCTTTGTGTAATAAATAACCCAGACATTAGATTTCTCAAAGCGGTCAGCATGTATAAACTCTGTATCCTGTTAGCCCCTTTTTTGGTTAATGAATTGCAGCAACCGGATTTCGTAACAGCCTTTATTTCAGTGATGCTAAATAAGTCAACAAGCTGACAGTGTGCGCAGTGTGATATATTTCCCAAAAAGGCTATCCCAATGTATGTCTTGTTCGTTTTTTACAGATCAGATTCCTGCAACAAGACTCTAATTACTACCACTACTTACAACTCAGGACACAGCTTACAAACAACATATTCAAGCTATCTACAGACTATCCTTTCTGAGTACACCATAGCCCATGAGTATCAACATGATATTTAAATATAATATATTATCACACAACATTTCCTGTTTTCTTAAATTTCTGGATGTCTTCTTTTACATATTATTTCAAAAATCATCAGCGCACAGTTTTTATCCATGACCTTATAATCAGAACGGTCTGGCAAAAAAGTTATCACTGACATTTTCTGAATTGTTTTGATATTTACCCTTACAAATATTATGTTAGAATTACTTTTATAGTCACCCCAACAAATAGCATAGGCTATGTCACAACGTTTTCAACGATCTCTTTTCCCCCAGAGGAAACAGTTTTCGTTGAATTTTGAACTATAATTATTATTCTAATGTATATAATTTTGGTCTAATATATAAATTTGTAAAGAAATAAATCCCATTACTTAATTTATGTTAAGCATAAAAACTAAAAATTTGTCTTTTACTTTGCGTTTATATATGTTACTGTTAATTTGTTAAATCAGGTTAATATACATAATTCCCGGATTTTATGTATAGTAACCAACAGTTCTGGTGAATATGATAAATTGTTCATGTTGTAGTCAAATTCTTCATATTAATATGTTATTATGTATAATAACCAGCACCCTCTGGTTAAATTGATAAATCTCACGTTTGTACACGTTTGAACCTGTCTGAGTCATACGTGGTGTATGTTGTGAATCAATTGAGGTCCACCTTTTAATGAGTGCGAACACATGTGGTGTTATCTTGATATGAAATATGTTCGTTTAATCCAACCTAATCCAACCTAACCTAACCTAACCTAACCTAACCTAGCCTAAACTAACCTAACCTAACCTAACCTAACCTAACCTTAAGAATAATATAATTTATCAGTCCAGCCAAACAGGATTTGTTATGTTAAATAACCGGTTAAAATAATAAACTGCATGTATTTAATCACATTAATCACTAATATCGGTTACTATGGAAAATAACCGGTCATTTTGCATAATAACTAATTTATTACTTTAATGGTAACATATATATCTCACAACTTTTGGATAAAATACTATTAGAATGTTAAACTCATATGGTTTCCACTATTTAGCACATTACTTTCTGAAAGAACTTGCCTCTGTCTCTTTCTGAATTATAACTTTCCTGCTACCATTATTTCCAGTTCAGACCGAAACTAACCTCACGTCCCTATCACCAGCACAGTTTATGGAGCCACACCTTTAACTTTATACCTAAATCAATTCACACGTCCGATTGTGCAACTTTCAAACCACCACGTAGTCCTATAGACTATCGTTTTAAAAGCAGAACCTTTCTGTATTTTAACATTACATAAAGAGGAGAGAATACGTAAAATATGGTTCTTATTGAAAAAAGTCAATAATTACATTCACCTTGGTCAGAATTATATTTAGGATAAGGGGCATAACTACGACTAAACAAAATGTCTGAGGCAGACTTTTACTATTTGTAACAAAGGGCAGTTCTGACCAAGATGAGTGTAATTATTGATTTATCTCAGTTAGGACCATTTTTCACTTATACTATTTTCCATAAGCACCAAATACTATTATCTTTAACGTAGATTATTAGCATTTCTATATTGATTTTTACTTTTGAATTCTTCCTAGAATAAACTCTCCCCATGGATTGAATAATTGATAATATAATTATTGGGATAGCTGTTGACTCTTAAATATCTAAATAACTTAAACACATTCATTTATTTAGTGTTTCTTCATCTCTTTTACCCCTTTTACCTATTTTAACCTTTATAGCCTTTCTATTTTCATTAAATTTACTTTTTGTTCCTTTTCTCTTTTTCATATTTGTGCGTTTTAGGCCTTTTGGCTCTTTTTTCCCTCAGTGCCCTTTTTACTTTAATAACTTTTTACCCTTTTTATGGTCCCGGCACAGATTTATCTGATTGCCAAACCCTTCCTTCACCTCTGACAAGATGTGTATTAATCACAACTTGTGAATGTGAGGAATGCCAGGCCTCCACCGTGGTTCGGATTCCACGTTAAACTGTAGGTCCTCCATTTCATCTCACAATCACCCTACCATTACACATTAGCGTAAGTGCGTTTAACCCGAACGGGTAGTAAGACGCGGTGCTAATAATAATAATAATAATAATAATACCCTTTTTAGCATGTTAACCCCTTTTACACTTTTAACCCTTTTTACTTACCCGTTTGACCCTTTTTTTTATATTTACTTTTTACTCTTTTTATATTTTTTGTACTTTTGACACATTTTTAAATTAAGTAACCAGCTTAGCCCAGGAAAATATTTTAGGATAAAGGTAAAATCTGGTAAAAATAAAATTAAAATGAAGAAAGTAAAATCAAATCAAAAAAAAAAATAAAGGGGTAAAAAAAAGTAAGTAAAAATATTTAAAAATGTAAAAGTGGTTAAAAGGTTTGAAAGGGTAAAAAAAAAGTTAATCAAGCAACACAAGGAAAAAAGGATAAAAATGTCAACAATCTCAAAAAAAGGGCAAAAGTTGCAAAAATGATGAAAATGGCAAAAAGAGTGAAAAGGGTTAAAGTGCACCCAATTACCCTACATTTTACTACAATATACGATATAGGTACATTACAGGAATAACATACATGGTTCACAAAGAGAGTTTATTAATTATGAAACAAGACAAAATAAAGTACATAGAGATACAGGTTGTAAATATTCAAACCATCCATTGATTGTGACCCGCCTCGGTGGCGTAGTTGGCTAACGCGCTAGCCGTGTTGAGCTCGACCGCCGAGGACGGGGAGATCGAGGTTCGAATCTCGGTCGGGTGAACTGGGGGTGGTTTTTCATAAATGGTTTTCCACTCTCCTTCCACGCAAATGTGGGTTCACTTCCTCTAAATTCAACCCTCCCGATTCCTAATCCATTAGCGTAATGAGCACTTAGGCGTATAACCCGAACGGTTAGTAAGATGCGGTGTTAAATATATCATTGATTGTGATTAGATCATTTATATTTGAGTATGCATAGTTATATTGATAACTATTGGTGAGAAGCACCTCAATAACAGGTGGTAAGCACCTGATTACACCCTACAACCAATTAGGTCATTGGTGTAAACACTAGAACTCGTAACTCGTTAAAACAGGACCGCAGCTAATACTCCCAATATGGTAATAGGAAACGACACTAAGTTATTTGAAATTAGAGACAGTGTCGACAAGAATAATCTATTTACTCTTTATGTCAGTCTGGCTTACTTCAACATTACATAACATTTAATAGCAAGACAAACCTTATAATCTTAGACGTAGTTTTAAGGAGCTATAAGGTTAGAAATTAACCTTTGCTAGCTAGCGAGAGTTAACTCCTCATAGAGTTAGAAATTACAGTGAAATATGTTCCTTGATGAGAAACCGATCCTTTAAACCTAGTCAGTGGTTAATGTAGAAGCAATTAATACTATGGACGGACCTTTCCTAAATAGTACTGCCAGTGCAATCAATAGTACAAAAATTTAAGTTAGCCTGCAACGGGGACAATAACATTACTCATTAATGAGATCAACATGATCAATTCTATAGGCACCTCAAGAAGGCCGTACATAATATGCATTACACCGCGAGCCACTACTCAGAACGAGTAGCCCATCCACAGGTTGCATACCTCAAAAACAGTACAGACTTAGACACCTACATGACTGGTGTAGGAAACAGAACCAGTTAGGTCGTAAAAACAAAGCAACAGATAAACTGGCAACTTCCATTATTTTATCCTACGCTATTCTATATACGCAGCATGGTCAAACAGTCTAAGACATCTGTTTATGACCCCAATATTTGCGACCTAGTCTAATAGACGTAGAAGGATAGAGCGCATGGCGTACTATAATAAACTATGCCTGATGGGCATAGACAAAAATCATAAAAACTGACACACATATTCTATGTCCTATGGACATAGTATAAAAGAACTCACAGCTCAACAAAATAGACTATGCCATAAGGGCATAGGGAAACAAATAAGAGTTACCTACAGTGAACATAGTCTTATGGACATTTACATAGAATCAACTATGCTATAAGGCCATAGTAAAGCAGATAGAGTTACCTACAAAAAACATAGGCTTAAGGACGTTTTACATGAAATATCCTTCAGCTCCAATAATAGAAAATGCGCCTTAAGGGCACGGTGACATATTCAATTATGTTTCTCGATACTCATGCTAAACTCCATAGGTCGATCTGCGGCGAGAAGGTGATTCTGACGCCACAGCCATCGCTGTCTTCTCAACGATGTCAAGAGTGTCTCTAGTAGCAGTGTCTCCGACGAGAGGTGAATACAATTTAGGTAACGTAAACCAAGGAGAGGCTCGTATTAACCAATGGGTCTGGATGAATTGGCCATTACTATTCCAAGTACAGAANNGGCTGGTTCCATACTGCACCACCGTACTCAGTGCGCTCGCCGACCAGCTAGCCTCTCCTCAACCGATTCTTTGCTCATTTCTTCTTCCACCAGCCCGTGAATTAGAAGTTAGCTCATGTTGTCTTCCACGGCCGATGTACGTCGTTCGCTGTGGCAATTGAGGTGTCGTCGAGCAGGGCGTCTGCTGATATCGCATTAAGTCTCTCTCTGACATATATGATAGGAACATATTAGAACTAGCTATACTAGATTTACACCATTCTGAGGGTTTGTTCGATTGTACGAGTCAAAATGTTTGATACCTTTTGTAACGTGTCAAAAATTACTAAGTCTAGTAACAATAAAAAGGGTTTAAATATTAAAAAGATTAAAAGAGATATAAAAGGATAAAATGGTTATAAGTGCCAAAAGATTTAATGGTTAAAAAATGGCAAAACGGATTAAAAAAAGTTGGCAAAACGTGCCAAAAGACTGAACAGGATGAAAATGGCTAAAAATATTAATTAGATTTACATTACACTTTTTTTACCCTTATTACCATTTTAGAGTTTTATAATTATGGTTTCCAGGTGCCCGTATTCGTGCACAGGGGCTACTATAGCACGCATTGCACAGCTGTATGAAATGTAGTATCAAATATATTTCACGGCGTTAACGTATCTTCATGATTCAGTTTTTAATTTTTAAAATCCAAATTTTAAAATTCCTGTTGCAAGGTGCACATGTTTGTGCACGGGGGCTATTAATTTTAAGAGTTCAGACCTCCACGTGAGCCAGATATCGCGCAATTCTTATAACAGACCAAATCTGCATTTTATTATTGTTGATTTATTTTCCCTCTAACTTGATCTTCAAGGGAAAATACCAAATTCCAATACAAAGAATAATAATTACATAATACATTTCAATCTTAAATCTATGGAAAAATGATAGTTTTGTTAGTTAGTTCATTTTCACAATAGTAGGTAAAAAGTGTTTCTTTGGCAAATATAATACATATGGGTAGAGATACACATTTTTATTTTATTTTATCTTACATTGATCATTATAAATTCAAACTAACAAAATATTACTTATATCAATAATATACATCTAAAACTATATAGTATAAATATAAATATTCATATAAATCAAATAGAATGTATATTTGTTTGGTAACGTTCTAACTTTATGGGAAAGAGACTTTGCAAAGGTACTTGACTAAACCTGATTGTGTGCCCCTAGTTGAGAAAATTGTCAAGCTTACTTATATTCGGAGCTTAACATATCCGACCACTTACCCATTGGTGTGGGTAGCTATAAAACTAATAACTATAAAACTAAGAGTGTATACTTGTTAATAAGTCTCTCTATTATTTGAGCTTACCAAGTCAGCTGAAGTCTACATTTATAATCCAGAGTGTATACTTGTTAAGAAGTCTCACTTCTATTTGAGATTACCAAGTCATCTGAAGTCTGTATTTATAATCCAGAGTGTATACTTGCTAATAAGACTCGCTATCTATTTTAGCTTACCAAGTCATCTGAAGTCTGCATTTATAATCCAGAGTGTATACTTGTTAATAAGTTTCGCTATCTATTTTAGCTTACCAAGACATCTGAAGTCTACATTTATAATCCAGAGTGTATACTTGTTAAGAAGTCTCGCTATCTATTTGAGCTTACCAAGTCATCTAAAGTCTACATTTATAATCCAGAGTGTATACTTGTTAAGAAGTCTCGCTATCTATTTGAGCTTACCAAGTCATCTGAAGTCTACATTTAGCATTAAAAGTGTCTACCTGCTAATAAATCACGCGAGGTAGCCTTTATTGGACCTGAATAAATCAACCTAGGTATATAGTTACCAACTATAAAGTGTACTTGCTAATCAATCACGCGGGTAAAAGTAGACTCTATTGTATCAACTTTTCCTTTTTTTCTAACAAAGTGAGCGTGCCACGAATCCCGGCAGAATACAACTTGTGAAGGAAAGTTGGAAGAACCAAGCGTACAAAAGAGACAAATATTGCGGATAGTTTAAGTTACCTGTCCTTCCATACCTCTGTGTATTGATTGAGTGAACCTAGATCATCTTGAATATAGGTGCGACTTAGACAGGGGCCAGTTTCATAGTCATATTGAGTACGCCTCAGGTGCAGCGCTATGCTAAAACAAGACTACACATACTTAAACTCGAATGGAATGGGCCTGTCTCGCATATGAAACTGGCCCATTTCATTCTGAGATAGGTAGGTGTCGTCCAGTAGCGTACTCACGGGGGGGGGAGCTTGAGGGGGCTTGAGGGGGCTTGAGCCCCTCCTACCGTAGTTTGGGGATGCCCCGAGATTTACGTGGATCCGAAGAGAAAATAAAATGGCAGAGGGGGTTGACCAGTTAAACATTTTGAGTAAAGAAAATATCAGGTGATCAGAAATAGTATCTACATCAATCACCAAATATATTTATTTCATAGAAGTGGACAATCTTTCATGGAATGGAAGTGGGACATCTTCAAGCTCTGAAAATATTGTTATTTGGTCAGTAGGATTAAAGCCTTAACTCTCTTTCGGTGACAGCGTTTCTTCGGAAGATTATTGTTTAAAATACTCAACAACTTTTCTCTTTTCTATGAACATTAACTTATTCTAAATAATCGGTGATTTTTATGACAGTAGGCCTATGTAACGGTCAAACCAACTTTAATTTAGGCCTATTTATCTATTATTTTGTTAGATTATCACTTTTATAATAGTAAAGATATAAATGATCACGTTAACAAATACCAATAAACAACCTTCCCAAAAAAGTCTAGGTTTATATAATGGTAAAAAAATTGTTTATGGTGGTTGGGGCAATCTCCCCTCCCTCTCTTGAGCCCCTCCTACTTTGCAATCCTGCATACGCTACTGGTGTCGTCCTGTATTTAGTATAGCGTCGCACTTGAGGCACACTAAATATGACTATGAAACTCGTCCAACTTTCCCTTTACCCATTATTTCATTATATCATATACCAAAAAAATCAAGAAATATCGAAATCGAACCAGTTGTTTGTTGTGATATTTTGTTTTTAGAATTTTCTACGCATCCTAGATTAGAAGAAATAGCTTATAACTTCGGGATGATATGTATGAATAGATACAATATAAAATGAACGCATATACAGTCGAACTTGATTGTAATAAGGAAATAATGAACGATATCACGGCTATAATAAGCAAAAAGCCATAATAATTTTAATTTAAGTCTGTTCCCATATCGCTACACGGATATACTGTGCACATTTTGGTAACTATGAAAACATGCAAACATTCTTAATTTGCTGATATTCAGAAATGCTTTATTCTTGGAATATATCAAAATGAAAAGCCTGGCTTAGCTTTTAAAACCACCTGCATAGGATTATGGGCCAGTTTATGGTCTTGCTTTGTCCTTTGGCACTGTATTATTATAGAAAAAATAACAATTTGTGCTTGATGCGTTTGTTAAAATAAATTTAAATTATCATGCTCCCATAGTAATATTAGTCATGAATTTAGATCGGATAGAAATATTAAATACAAATGTAATTTTCAGAAATTTTCTCAAATATTGGGGCTGTACCGAAGTGTGCAGATAGGCCATTACAAATATATGCACACAGAAAGCATGCTAAAAAAAACTTTTAACAGAACTAGAGAAATTATAAAGAACAATTTCATCAAAATATTGGCATGAAATCACAATATTTGATCTATACTTTGTATGTATTAGAAAGTAAATATAAATATCATATTATTGTATAAGCACATTGTGCCACTGTATTATTATTTTGAAATCTGTAGTACTTAATGTAAACTTTCTGAATAGAATGATTATATTATAAGCACACAGGCTACAAACTAGCTTAGTTCTAGAACAAATAAACAACAAGTCCCCCAGACGTTAATTCATACTTGTGAACTAAAAATATCCAATATTTCCTGTAGTACATTTTTTGGAAATTCTGGAAATCAAAAATGAGCCCCTTTGTTCTACAGACAGATGCGCCACTGACTGAGACAAGGTGTCACACTTGTGTTATTCGACGTATGCTTCTGCTATTATTTCTTTTAATACCTTGATTTTCTTATGCATGGACATTGGAGAACCCTCTAGAAAATACAAACATATTTTTTTGGATTTTACACTGAAGAAATTTTACTATATTATTAATTTTTGTTTTATAGATAAAGTTAAGATCTATTAACGATGACCACTCCAAATCACATGGCTTTTCTTGACGTAGGACTACGTGAAAGACCCGTTTTGTCAACCGAATGGTCGAAAGCTTGCCGCAAACTTAATCGGATCGGAACGCTCGGAATCGGAACCCTACGAACGGAAACTAGTTTTATCAGCACACTTGTTCAGAATTGTTGTCAATCGATAGGAAGTAGCCAAAAGGGTACATGTATTTGTATTGAAAATGAATGATAGCAGCAGTGAAGAGGAGTGTATGTCTTATTTCTACCTATTTATTATCCTGTTGTGATCAACCTATTTCAAGAAAATATCACATGCACGTGCGGAATGAGCAGAACATCTGATACTCTAAATACAAAGGCGTGTATTAAAAAAAATACATCAAATAATTAAAGTGTTATGAAACGGACCAGATGAATAGAGCCAAACAAAGCCACCAATAAATTAACGATACTAAGTTTTTGAAACACCTGTTACCTCCACTAACTGGCTGAAATCTGAATTAAGATAACTCATAATAACATTTACTTGAGAGTATTAATTCATAATGAATAAAAGATGGAAAATATGATATTGTTTACAAAGGGGGGCATTTTGCTTACGCGTTTCCTCACAATAATGGTTGTTACCAATATCATAAATCAGAGTATTGTTGAACAAAATTGATTAATTTTTTTTATTCAAAGGCATGTTTAACTAAACAAAAATCACCAGCTGAGCGTGAGCATGAGTGAGTGTAGAGAATGATGCAATACCTGAGGACGCGCATGCGCATAGCTTCGGAACAGCTTCGGAATCCGTCAAAATATTTCCTCCATGGCAAACCGATTTGTTCCGTTCCGATTGGACGTAACGTTTCCGATTCGAACCGGGAAATTTTAAGGGCCTCCAATAAAATGCATGTAATAAATAATTTCCGACGCACTCCGTTCCGATCCTATTAGGTGTGCGGCAAGCTTAAGGCACCACTGTTTTTAATTATCTTTCTACGCAAATGCGAGTGCACTTCCTCCAAATTTAACCTTCATAACTCACTAGCGCAATTAATACATATGCGTATTGTCTGAACAGGTAGTAGGACTTGGTGATAAACACAATTTAATAGCTTATAGGTTTTTAAGAATATATTTTATAAAATGTTGGCTTGCTTACGTACTTACTTTTATGATTCTATTATATTTTGGGTATCTTTGTCAGCGAACCACTTTGATATTTGATTAAAATTTCCTAAAATATTAATTGAAAAGGAAGAAAAGAAGGGATAATATTTTTGCACAAATTGATAAAAAGAATGTGGAGAGGAAGGTAAGTAATTTTTCTATCATTTTTGTCTTTACGTGTTTTTTTTTTGTCTGGTGTTTTGGTCCATATTATAATTATTTCGCTATCCCCAAGAGGTGTGGTTTATTTAGATTATACAGAATACAAATGAGGTGCTAATTTTAAGTCCTGCCTTTAGGGCATGAAACCCTTCCGCCAGCACTGGTTAGTAACTTTAAAGATAAATGTTTAAAATATGTATACAAGTTTCAAGACTAAAAAAAATAAAGGAAAGTATATAATTTATAATACATTTAGTCCCCGGTTAAGCTCTATAAGTACTAAATTTAATTTTTTACTATAATATATAAATATATTGAATGGCACAGAAAATATCAAATGCAAACGAAATCCTTGTAACAGTTTAAAGCTGTAGCACTGTGTAGAGTGTGAGAGATTAAAAAAAAAAGAGTGGGTCATAGCATTCTGTCTGAGCTCCGGGGCATATAAAACGTCAAGAACAGTAGAGAAAATTCGAACATATTTCTTCGCGACCAACATTGATAACATTTAACTTCATTATTTGAGTTATTTTATAGATATTAATAATATCTATCAAAAGTGACAGCTAAAAAAAAATAACATGACTTCCTGTATGAATATATTAAAATTGTTATAGTAGCTTTAGTAACTAACTTCTACGGTTCTTCCTACCAAAATCATACTATACATCATAATCTCGCGGTAGATAAGTTTAACGATTACAATATATTCTCTATATGATATAGAGTAACAAAGTGTCACGTATTGAGCGTGTTTGAGCTCAGCTGCATGTGTTTTTGTTCCTCCTCCCCAGGCGTGATCTAATTTATTATAATTAACCTCCATCTTATTTTCTTAAACTTAGATAATATCTTAACTTTATTTAAGTGGAGTCACTAATAACTATCACATTTGTACTAGAACGTACTAATAGTTGAATTAAATTCAATTAAAGTGAAATATGGCCCTGGATAAGAGACGAACCAGGATGTCTCAGTGGTAGAGGATTGGTGCACAAAACCAAAGGTACCGGGATTGATTCCCGTGTACAGGTTACCTTTTTCACTTGATTAAATATCTTACCAACTCTAAGGACCTTAGTTCAATCCTGACCGGATGCAATACGTATATTTAGACACCTCTAACCTTAAGTTAAATAAAATTATAATAACTATTACATATAAAGGTCCTTTGGTTCAAATTCCTCTTGGGTAGTTTAAGTGCGCTATTCAATATTTTTCAAGAGGGATCAGGCACCAGGCACGTATTATTATTTTATTATTATTATTTAGCACCGTGTATTACTACCCATTCGGATTATACGCTTAAGTACTAATTACGCTAATGGATTAGGAATTGGGAAGGTCGAATTTAGTGGAAGTGAACCCGCATTTGCATGGAGGGAGATGTGGAAAACCATTTAGGAAAAACCACCCCCAGTTCACCCGACCGAGATTCGAACCTCGGTCTCCCCGTCCTCGGCAGTCGAGCTCAACACGACTAGCGCGTTAGCCAACTACGCCACCCCAGGCACGTATTGCGGGAGGAGTGAGGGGAAGAGACAACCAAATCACAAATACCTTTCAAAACGTCAACTGATCACAAGTCCTACCATACGATTCATAGAGTTCACCTCCACTAAAATAGCTAGCTACAGCCGTCACACAACACCTTGGATAGATTGTATGTCTCAGAAGTGACTTTCTTTGTAGCATAGATTGCAATAATGTCTATATAATATTATGATAGGCTACGACCCAATCATAATTTCAAATGTTTAGTTTGCTATAAATGTTATCCGACACCTTAACTCAGTTGTCTGTCTTCTGAGCTAAGGGTCCAAGGTTCGATTCCGAATTTGGTTGAAAAAATTATCAATGGTAAAATGTGGGTTTACCCTTTCACAGTGATGAATTAATGGCCAGAGACTGGATGTTGTGTTTGTCCTAGTCTTAAGTTATATTATAAAACATATGAAGTTACGACAGGCCTAGAAAGCTGGTAGTGAAAAATATATGGCTCGAATAAAAAACTGACCCTGGCCACAGGTTGGAAACAGGAATGGATGTAAAGTAAAGTTTACTAGTAATGTCTTAAAATGTGAATTTAAATATAGATTAAATGAACTGTTTATATTTGACATAACAAGAGTGTGTGGGGGTCACAGTAAGAAATAGCTCCCTTTTGGTTCCGTGCAGGGATCTGTGTTTAGATAATCCAAAATAGAAAACAATATTAGGAAATAGTATAAAACGATTTAATATGACCCTTCTGAAAATTTGCTCGAATATGAACACAAATTAAATAAAAATTACAACTTGGACATGAGAATCGAACGGTTTTTGTTCGAGTCCCAAGTCCATGTTGTAATCTCAAATTAAATAAAAATTACAACTTGGACACGAGAATCGAACGGTTTTTGTTCGAGTCCCAAGTTTATGTTGTAATCTCCCACTTGAATTCAATTTGACCCGCTTCGGTGGCCACGTGGTCTAACGCGCTACTCTCATGTTAGACTAGACCACCAAAGACGGGGAGATCAGGGTTCTATCCCAGTCGGGTGCACTGGGGTGTTTTTTTCCTAAATAGTTTTCCATTCTCCTTCCACGCAAACGTGGGTGCACTTCCTCTCTATTAAACCTTCCTAATAACTAGGTCATCAGTGTAATTAGTACATAGGCGTATAACCCGAACGGTTAGTAGGACGCGTGTGCTAAAAAAAAATAATTTTTATTCCGTTATCAGGACTGATCCTGTTGACCATACGCAACGCTTTAAGAACATTATATAGGAATTAACTCAGCTTAGGTTATATCAGACTATACATAGTCATTACTGGCGCCAGGAACTGTAACAATGATTATTATTATTATTATTATTATTATTATTATTATTATTATTACTATTCACCGCATATGGGATCGAACTTTGTTCCCAAGGGCATGCATCCTACCTTTCAACTATTTAGCTATAAGGACGGGAATACATAAGTTAGTGACACCTGGAATAAGGTAGTCTTTTTTTTTTTACACAGGTCCTCGCTTGGAGTGCTGTAGTTCTAAGGTCAGTCATGCAGCCCGCAGCGCGTGTATATTAATAAGCCACACCGCACGGAAACTCATCGTGTGACCTCTCTCTCACTCCTTTTAACACTCCTCTCTCTCTCTAACACGCGGTCAAGGGGTGAAACACTCTATAGGTCGCGAGCTAGCACTCACCCTTAAGGCCGGTTCACACAGAACGCTAAGCTATGCTATACCGTGCTAAGTTTTTGTCGGTTTGGTTTCACATTCATTGCTAAGCTAAGCTCTGGTTCCTCTTTCTCCCTTCTTAATTCACTGTGGTTTATTTCTGGTCTGCTCCAGAGAAGTTACGTTATGGTATTCTCCAAAATATCTTGTTTGAGCTCTGATTATAGTACTGATGAAGAGGATCTGCTGCTAATAGCAGCTTTTATGGAAGACCAAAATGTAGGATGTTTGACTTGTTCAATTAACGGTTCAATTTTAATATATTTTAATATAAACACAATTATTAAATGTAAAACCTAAATAGAATATTATTTTAATCTACGTTAAACAAACTGAAAACAAAATTTCAACATTTATTTGGCTATTTTCAACAAACCAGCTCTGCGTCTGTTCAACACTTAGCCTAAGCTGCGTTATGCGCATGAGTAACGTAAGATGGCTCAAGATGTGAGATGGAAAAATTATCCGGCCAGCAATCGTAAAAACGTAGCAAGGCGTAGCTTAGCTTAGCTTTCTGTGCTTGCCAACACACTTAAATATATAGTCCGCTACTTTTCTAAATAGCTAGCAGAGGAAATATCAGCTTTCAGTGTGAACAAGCCGTCACACCTCTTAGCGGGAGATACCTTGCCACTTTCTCTCTGTAGTTCGCAGGAGTGAACTCAGCCTTACACCCTTATAATTATACATGTATTTCCACTGACTTTCAAAGTTCCATTGAGGACGTTAAAACAAAGAAAATTACAGGAAAATTATATTTTATTGCGCTAAAGAAAGTAAATCAATTTTTTTATTTGATACCACAAAGCACATTTTAAACGTAACTGCCATTTTTGAACTTTTTTTAATGAAAATGTATTATTTTTGATAGACATACAACTTACTCTGTAGTAAGCAAGATTTAATAGTTACTCACTTCGGTAGCCGCGTGATCTAAGATGCTACTCTAGCAATAGATTAAATTAGCGATGACGGGGAGATTGTTGTTCGATCCCACCGGATGTTCTGGGAGTAGTGTTTCATAAATGGTTATCACTCTCGATCTCTCTCTCCACGCAAATGTGGGTACACTTACTATACATTTAATCTTCACCATCCCTAGCTCATTAGCGTAACTGGAACATAAGCGTGTAGCCCAAATGGGTAATAAGACGCGGTGCTAAAGAATATTATTACTAGTAATAATAGCTTTTTGAAAATTTATTCTTTGGGAAATGTGGAAACGTGAACCTTCTACATATTTAACTGGCAAATCCATATCTTAATGTGTGACCTCTTGGATAATAAATATCAAATAATAAAATGGGTAGTTACTAAACAAAAGTTTAAATTGAGTAATTTTTGTTCAAATAAATTATTATAAGTAATTTTCATATCTTCAGTTCGATTACTCTATGCGTTAGGTTTTAATAATCATAGAAGAGATCAAGTTAACGAGTTTAAATTATTTATTAAGATAGGTACAGGACGAAGAGGTAATTTTGATTAACTTTTAAGGGGTATAGCTTAGACACTTGTTAGTTTCCACCAAGCGTCATTTCTTGTTAAATAGAATTGTGGTGGACTTTTTTGCATATACATTTTTTATAATACCAGGTTTAAGAGGTAATTTTTAACAGTCAGAACCTGGGAGATATGCTGACAAAGGACATCTACTGCACCAAATAAATTAGGTTGAGAATCGCCATGGCAAAGGAATCTTTCAACAAGAAGAGGTTACTGCTGACCAGCAAGTTGAGTTTGGAACTGAGAAATAAACTTCTGAGACGCTACTTTTGGAGCATCGAGCTATATGGAACAGCAGAATTTTGAACTCTTAGGAAAATGGAAAATAAACAATTGAAATGCTTTTAAATGTGGAGAAGATTTGAGAAGATCCGTTGGACAGACAGGGTGACAAATGAAGAAGTCCTAAGAAGAGTGAGTGAGAAGAGAACCATTTTGGATGTGATGCTGGAGAAGATTTGAGAAGATCCGGTGGACATACAGAGTGATAAATGAAGAAGTTCTAAGAAGAGTGGGTGAGAAGAGAACCATTTTGGATGTGATTCTTCGTTACAAAGAAAATTGTAACAGACAAATCATTAGAAGGAACTGTCTTCTTCACAACAACATAGAAGGAAAGGTTTAGAGAAGGAGTAGCTTAGGAACAATGAGGATTCAAATATAGATAGCTCGGAGGAAAGAATAATATTCTGGGAGCTCAAGAAGGAGGCAGAAAACAGGGCACATTGGTGGTCTAAGTTGGCTGAATAAAGGAATTGACCTCTCGTAATAAGACAGAACAAATAATAATAAATAAGTTTAACAAGCACTCTTTCGATTTACAATGTATCAGTGTTGTAGTTAGTGTAAATCGTTTAAAGCAGACACGTCAATCTTAAGGTATGTCAAACTTGCTTCTGTGTGGGCTGTGGAGCTTATAATGAACCAAGATTCACTTAGACCAGACTCTTATTTTCATAAATGTGACTGTACGGTGTCCATGAGTAAGTAAGAGGTAGAGATAGATAGTGGGTGAGAGAGTGTAAACCAGCAGTGAGTGACCTGCTATAGTGACTTTATCTAGTTCCCATTTAATTCAAGAAACATTAGCGCGGATATCTCATTGCAGGGAATGCCCGGGACAATGCTACCAATGTAAAGTTTGAGAATATGCTAGCATCGTGGAATATTTAAACAAAACAGCTGCTATGGAAGGGGTGAAGTGGTATTTTAACAATTCAAGCTGGAATATTTTAAAAATCAGGGCATGCTAGAAAGGAGCAGTAAATAAAGTATGAATTTTGGAAATTTAGCATTATTTTGGGGATGCTAGCATTATTTAGCTTTGCTATTGACACAATATTGCTCGCTGGGCTTGGCAACAATTGTCGGGCATTTCTGATACTTGGACTTTGCGGGGGGGGAAATTGGTGAATCATAATATTTTATGTAATTTTTTTTATAAAAATAAGGTACTAAAATGGGTTCTTTTCACTTATGGTGAAAAATTTTTTTTAAATATTTTAATGAGGTCCTTCAAGTATTTTTTTGTTTTAAATGTGTCCTTTATGATCAAATGTGTTTGACGAATTTAGCTTAAAATATCAACAATATTAAAAGAGATTTGTGAGCGCCATTTTGAAGAATTATAGACACAAGAAAATTGATAACATTTTAAGATAATTTGGTCACATGTTATACCCAAAATAATAAAAAGCTTGTGATGAGCATCAGAAGTTCAAGCTAAATATAATACATCAGAACTTATTGGTGCTCTCAAGTCTTAAGTTAAAAAGGCTCTATCAAAAATATTCTTTGATCACTTGACTTAGGCTCCAAAGGGTAAGTCCCTAAAATGTGTGTTGTTCATAAGTCTTAAATTAAAATGTTACATTCCAAAAAATAAATAAAAAAATGAAAAATTATTTATTAGAAAAATCGGGAGTAATAATATGAATAATGAACTAAGTTGATTCTATTCTACCCGATGAAATGGGGAACATTCGATTCTAGACTTTAATAACTAGTTATTATTCATAAGTGCATGATAACCCTTAAAGTAATCTAAATAATCAATTTTCCTTTGGCCTACTCATCAAAATTCATTAATTTTTTTAGCACTGCATCTTACTACCTTTTCAGGTTATACGCTTAACATATTATTCAACTAAGTCAAAATATTGCGGAATAAATCTCTTAGGGTCACTGCTTAAATATTATCTGACGTGATATATGAAAGAAGATATTTCAAACTTTTTTTTTAATTATGATAATTTGACTTAAAATATTGGCTCAAAGATTGATCCTCTAATACATTTCTCAAGTAATTTTTATTCGCAATAGGGAGGTACTATAGTTTACTGTATAATAATACATTTATTATCTTTTCTTTCGATTTAAAACTCAGCAACTATATGGTATAAATACTCTCTCAAATCATCCTGGACATTAAATCACTAACATTAATCGCTTATTTATTATATAATTTGCTTTTAACTACGATCATTACAAAATACTCGACCCAATATATACGGCATATTAATTGATTAACTTTTTATATACCCGCCTCGGTGGCGTAGTTAGCTAACGCGCCAGTCATGTTGAGCTCGACTACCGAGGGTGGGGAGATCGAGGTTCGAGTCTTGGTCGGGTGAACTGGGGGTGGTTTTTCCTAGATGGTGTTTCACTCTACCTTCACGCAAATGTGGGTTCACTTCCTCTATATTCAACCTTCCCAATTCCTAACCCATTAGCTTAAATAGTACCTTAGCGTATAGCCCGAATGGATAGTAGGAAGTAGTGCTATATATATATATAACTCTTTATATGTTACCGTGAAAGCTGGAAACAGGATGATTACCGGTAATCGACCGTGCTTTCTGGGATTCACTGGTTCACACACGTGGATGTCGGAAATGAGTGTTAGTTTCTAACATCCACCGGTTATTTCCGAAAGACGATAAGTGCACCCTGTGTATTTTGGAAAAAATAAATAACAGTAACGATTTTACTTCACTTTAGTTACCTGGAAATTAATAATTGATCCCTAGAACCAAATTAACCATTATAGATAAGCTGCAAATAATTACAAATAATAACACCAAAAATGCCGTTACACCCTTACAAAAAGGCCACCACAGTTTAATGTTATCTAGGTTAGATTAGGTTAGGTTATGCTAGATTACTCCACAATTCATTCTCAATAGAAAAAACACTGCACAGTACACAGCACCAATAAAGTAGCACGCCGCCTCTGGAACATGTGGATTCTGTTACGCAGATACTTGCGCTGTGCATTCTTTCATTTTTTCCAACATACACAAGTAGCCCTCACGATTACTGGTATTTGCCATTTTTGATATTTCGATTAAGGATATACATCGGTGAAAGACTGTTAGAGAAATTGAATTTCTGACACCCACCAGTGCGAAACAGTGAATCCCGGAAATCCTGTTCGTTTACCAGCAATCGTCACGTTTCCAGCGTTCACAGTAACGTGTATATTGTATATTGACATCGTTTATAACGTCAGCGTCACCACCTTAAATAAATTTACAACCAGACTTTTCTTAAAAATTGTTAAACTACGCGAAAAAGATTTCATAGCTCCCAAGGCATGACCCGACATGAAATTAGAATAGCCCAATGACAACCTTTTAACTTTCTCATAATTTACTGAACATCTATATTTGAACATGTTCCAACATTGAGAAAATTCAAATGAGAAATTCTGTGTGATTGTGTAGTATCAATTGTTTTTAGTACAAATAAAAGTTATTTGTATATGGGCTTAAAAATTACGGTTGATAAAATAAGTTATCTTCAAGATAGAAATATCTTAAAAACCCTACACCAATCCTCGTTTACTGCCTCAAACCAAAGCCCCCTTACCACGTAGGTACCAGGCGTAAAGGCACTGGAACTGATGCTTTTATTAAATTTTGTTTACGTTCATATTATCCATTTTTCCATTTTAAAAGCTTAGATATAAATGCCACAAACTATTTTAGATTCTGGGTAAAAATGCTCAATTTGTTCCAACCCATACGAAAATTTATTAAAAATAATCTCTTATATGAGTTAAAAACAAATATTGTTGGTTTCCAGATTGTACTCGACAGTGAAAATTATCCGAAGAAGCAAACTTATGTGCGTGTGAGTGTGTGTGTGTGTGTGTGTAATTATATTGTAGTTAATACACCATAAGTTAGCCAATAGCCACTATTTTTTTAGCACCACAGCTTACTACCCGTTCGGTTTACACGCTTAAATACTAACTAAGATAATGGTCTATGAATAGGTAAGGTTGGATTTAGAGGAATTTAAACCACGTTTGCGTGGAGGGAGAGTGAAAAAGATTTAGGACAAACAATCCCTAGTTCACCTGACCTATATTCGAACCTCGATCTCCCCGTCCTCGACAGTCTAGCTCAACACGATACCAGTGCGTTAGCGAACTAAGCCACCAAGGCGGGGTTCATAGCCGTTATTACGATGACTGTTAGTGCCCCGTGCAATAAAAATATAACGTAAACAAACAAGAAGCTCAGTTAATCAGCTACAGTCGGAATCATATTTTATCGAGGTGTTGTGCTTCTCCAAATAATATCCATCAGCGGTGACATATTCTGGACGAATCAATAACTCCCCGAGTGTGAATTTGGCTTACTACAAAAAAGGTTTAGCGCAAATTAGATAGATGTAAGGGTTTCTCTTGTCTAGCGGAACGCAGATAAGGTTGGTAATTGTTGTGGTGGTACAATACATCGCCAACTGAGATGAAAACTTTTCCTCGTGTTTGTGGAGCTAAAATATGGGGGCTAGGATTATACTCTATCAATCTCCTTCATGACGGTGGGATAGTATTTTAAAAATAATATTCGAGTTATTATTAACTAAATAGAAGTTAATCTTAATTCCATTGCGTTTACAATTTGTATCTTGAATTTAAAATTTTAAGAATTTTATTAATTTGTAAGATTATACAAGAGGGAAAATAAATCAAATTAAAATTTGTCTATATGTATGATACTGATAATACAAATTAATATTAATAAGAAATTAACAATAGGATGCATAGCTTAAATATTTTACACAGATGCATAGCCTGGGTCAAATTGACCCGTGTATGGATTTATGGAAATATTTGGTTTTGTTTAACATTTTTAAAATGTATTTTAATTATAGATTTTTTTATCAACAAACTTGTTTGTCAATACAATAAATGTGTATACTTGCAACAGATTTTATATAAAAAATTATTTTATTCAAATTAAACTATTTTACACAAATAATAGAAAAAATACATAAATTAACCCCTTTGGATGTATATTGACACCTATCTGCTTATTACAGACAATCAAGGCACATGTTAACACTATGTTCATTAGAAACATGCTTTTCACATCGATGGCATTGCATACTTGGCTTTCTATCAGCTTTGCTGAGACACTTCTCACACCTCTTTCTTTTCTTTTTGCCAAAATTTGCATATACTTGTGGGAAAGATATGCCACACAGTTTCATGGCATCTTTCACGTACCTTTGTAAACTAACTGATGCACTTCTCTCTAGCATTTGAGGCCTGATTAGATCTTTTGACAGTTTTTTTTAACCCATCGCGTGTGAGTAATTTCATTATGATACACAGAATGTTGTTGAATAAATATTACAAACGCATTCACGGCTTCAACGTCCACCATATTTAGAAATACAACCAATGGTCATATTTTTTGTCTGTCTTTTGCACGTGCATGTTCGATTCATCTGGTCAAGTGTGTCGACTCCTCCTTTGGTTTGATTATAGCACATTATTATCTCCGGCTTTGTTTTCCTCCCAAAGTCTCTATTCTTATCGTGGTGCAATGTGCTTGGAATCACAACACTTCTATTCTTCTTTGGTACGAAACTTACTAGAGTCATCTCATCATGAAATCCAAAATCACTTGAAAAATCTGGTCGAGTACGAGATGGTTTCATGCTGTTTGGAACATCTACTTTGATTTTACAGATGTAAGACGTTTAGAAAAAAATATTTCTAGCCATAGTCATACTTGTAAAATTTATCCATTGTGACGTTTCTGCCACTGTTTTGAATTGATGTTGTTAGTTTTTCATCTATTTTGAAACCAAGATTCTTTTCAATTGGTTGTCCAAGTTTCTTTCCGGTTGCACACATTTCCATCAACTGCGTATGCTGTATAAGATTCACACACCCAAAATATATTTATTCTGTACTTACCAGGTTTGTTTGGTATGTTCTGTACAAACTTACACCTCCCACGAAACGATACTAGTTGTTCATCAACTGTCACACATTGGCCAGGGTTAAACGATTGATGACAATTTTTTTTTTAAATATGTTTCAAACATAACGGATTTGTGCCAAGCTGTTGGGTTGTTGTCGTTCAGCACGAGTTATTTCATCATCAAATATGAGCACTCTTCGTTTTGACTCAAATCGTCCAATTGATAAACAAGCTCTATAAAATGGATTTGAGTTGTTGTCTAAAATCAAAGACCTGACTGAAGCACCCCTATTTCTTTTCACTCCTACCTAAATAAGAAACCCAAAAAAATGTTCGTAGCTCAGAAATATTAATTTCAGTCCGTGTTTTTATATTTTGATAGGCAATTCATTGCCCTTCTCTGTTTGTACATATACAAATCTCATCAAGAATATCAGGTGTTAGAAATAGATCGAGGGCTCCCATAGGAGTAAGTGTTGTTATATTTCGTGCTGGTCCCTCTTTGAAACGAATTATTTCCCTAGTTGGTGTTTGAGAAGTAATGGACGGTCCAGTATACCAGTAAACACCAGACTTATCCAGTCTACCTAGCTCTTGACATTTTGGCAACACTAATTGAGGTGGAACACCATCTTGAGAAACCAACGTTCCTTCATCCGAAGCAATGGACTCCCTGTCTGATGGTACATACAAATTGTCATCACTCTCAATTTAAAGTAAAGTTTGTCTACGCTCCTCATCTTCACTTGGTTCCGACACATCTGAACCATCACTCAAATATTCTTGTATTTCTTTTTCCGTCAAACACTGTCTCTGAGAAACCATATGTGGGCAAATATTGTAGTCTATGTCAGTAAGATCTAAATCAGAATAAAACTCTAAATCAATTTTATATAATTGTATCAATAAAAATTTGGTAAACTATATCAAAATATTCAAGGTTACTTGGCAGCAACATCAACATAAAATATGTTATAAATTAATAAATAATTATTAAAAACAGAACAAAACAGTAATGAATATGACACAATTTTACTGTAAAAAACTTTTACACATAAAACCGAAGTAGTAGATAAAATGAATAAGGATAAAGGAGAAGAGCTTTTTTGGGAAGTTTTGAGATCTAATTTTGGAGGAGAATAGAAATGATAAAGTCGACGAATTGGGTAACTAATGAAGAGGTTCTAAGATGTGTAAATGAAAATAGAACCATTACCCAAGTGATTCTATGAATAATGGCTAACTGGATGGGTCACATTTTGATAATAAATGGCTTATTGG
>CABFWB010000164.1:320839-352026 GCA_902151455.1 Timema bartmani | reverse complement strand
AGCCGTTTAGGAGTTCAGTGACATACACACGTACAGAAGAATTATATATATATGTTATAAGAACATGGGTCTGATTGACCCAGCTATGCATTCTAGGGGTGGCTATGAATATGATTTTTTCCATACCAATTGAACTAGAAAAATAACACAATCCCTACAACATTTGTAGAGACGTCAAAAATAACCAAGTTATAAAACGCAAGTAAACCGAAAATATTAGTAATAATATATGTCAACGGGTCAATATGACCCAGGCAAAGCATCTAAGGGTTAAAGTTTTGTAGACTACGCATATAATTTAAAGCATTTTAGATGATGTTACCATTATTTTCGAGTAATTAAATAAAGTACAAACCCACCGTACACTGCCATAAGCATCTAGTAGATATTATTAACAGTTTTTAAAAGAAGATGTAATTGAATGCTGGAATATTTTAAAAATTTTGAGTATTTTAATTATAAAATAACTCTTTGAGACAACCCTCTTCTTACTCTATATAGTACATTTAATATTTGCAAGAAGAGACAGAAACGAGGGATTGAAGCAACAAAAAAAAAGTTTTCCTCTCTTCATTTAGAAAATTATTTTGAACGTTTCACACTCATGGCTTAAGAAATGTAATGTAACAAAACATAAATCAAGGGTTTGAGTGCTAACGATATATTCTATTCAAAGGGGAGTCATTATCTCTCTGTCCAGTAGCAACAGTGTAAAATGTGAACTGTATTCGTAGTTTCGTTGCAAATGCAACATTGTGGTCATTTCATTTTATTTATGCGTATCTCTTTTCCTATATCTTCTTATTGATTAAAAAAATAACCATAAACTTATCATGTTATTAATTATATTAATCAACCCCTCGAAGAATTCAACCCCTAATACCAACCCCCAAGCACAACAGTAAAAATTATCAATTTGCAGTAAAGTGTTTCCGACACCAATTTCTAGAGATTTCCCTCCTTCACTAACTATTACAAAGTAAGTTATTATTCAAGTTTCAGGTGTTATTTATTACTTATCAATGTATGGAACTAACTAATCTTTTATATATTTATATAATTTTAAATTTTACAAGATTACCTTGTTCAGTTCCACTATGGTGTAGCTTATAAGATAGTATTATAATATAATGTCAAATCACATTATAGCGTCGACATAGAAAACAGTTTGGAATCTAAGTTTATACGTCACAGTTAATTTTGCGATTACTTATTTTCGTACACATCATTTTTCCCAAAAAGTATCATCTCACCCAGAACTAAGAATTGCAAAATCCCCTCTTATGTGATTATATATACATATTATATATATATATATATATGTGTGTGTGTGTGTGTTAAATCAAGTCTGCTGACATTCAAAGTGAACGGAGTGTGCAGTACATTGAATTTTCTATTGTATTTTTCCCTTTGGCATGTAGGTAAAAGCTCTGCTATATACAGAGCTTGGAGTTCCAAGTTTAAAATCAGATTAGGGTTTTAAATTCGTACGTATTATTTGAACAAAAGAATTCAATAGTACACTAAACCTCAGACTCTTTTAGAATCAGGAATAAATCAACTGAACGTTTGATCCTTTTTTAAAAAAAAACCATCACACGTAAAGTTAAGTTATAATGTATTAAAAACAGTTACGGTGCTCATATCTAAAAGTTGTCAAGTCAGCGATACCCTTAGGGTACGAACTAACTTGGATACATGTGTCATATTTTGACATATCATAGATCTCACCTATTAATTCATGTCAGATATGGTACTGTACGTACAAATGGAGTTTTTAAATTATTTTAACCACTTTGGAATAGAATGTGGGGGTCATAATAAGCTTATGGGTTGTATAGAATAAGCTATTTTAGTTATATAAAATGACGATAATCTTAATATTATACTAATTAAAGGATAAAATGGTTTATCGAAAAGTATTACATTATCTCGATATTAGATAATTATTTAGACCCCCTAATTATTTTCTATTATAATTAATTTACATAATTAATGATGAACTATGATGAAAATCAAGGTAAATACTACAGGGTGTTTTTCAAAGAGGAAAAGGGGAGAGATGTAGGTAGCAGAATGTGAATCTTTCTTTAAACATGTGTTGTTTATTTTAAATTAATTTGGTAGCTACCCCTAGTTAACCCTTAAAGGTATCCATACTACCTTGCATTGTACTTTTATCGTGCAGCTTATAAGATCAGGGCCATAGCATAATCAGTCAAAGTAAGACTGCTACCTTTCAGTGTAAGCAGATTGTACCAAGCCTATAACATCAAACTAAACATATTCAACTTGTTTTATTCTTTTATGAAACATTAAAAGATAAACAATACATGAATGCTACGTGATGACTAAAATTCCCTTGCGTGGAATGAGACCTCTTTATAATGATACACATAAACCTCATCAAGCAAGCTAAGGAAATAAGTCCTTTTGATAAGATACAGTTAAAGTGTTTAGTTACATTTTAAACCCTACTTTGGTGAAACAGCTATCTAAATTAATGGAAAGTTTGTAATTTATTAATTACACTGCTTGTCAACATATTGTGTAAGTGTTACTTGACTATTTTACATGAAGCAATACATTTTTAGCTGTGTTTTATATTTTTTAATTCTGTGAAAGTTAATTATGAAATAAATTGTACAAAGCCAAAGAGAATTTGTTGAGCAAAATCCGTTTGGGATATATCCCAAGAGACGCTCGCAAATATACATAAAATTTAATATACTTTTATTGTGGTTCAAATAAATCGGATTAAGTATCTTAAAAAAAGTAAAAATATTGAATTCAAGCTAAATCAAACTTGTTATATACATATCGCATTTTAACACTTCAGTAATATATATTTATTTTGGGTTGTATAGCCCAGCTTGGTAAATGGTATAAGATTTTTTTTAATTTGAAAATTTTGAACAAATTTGATTTCAACTATACTCAACCTACATACAAAATATTTGTTCAGAGAATAACTAAAAAATTTATAGGTTGATGATATACACGCGAATTTATCAGTACTCAACCCCCTTTGGTAGGCAAATGGCCTAAAGAAGCCATCACCCTCACAATTGAATGGACTGCCGATGAAAGGAGACCAAGTTTCGAATCCCGTTCAGGTGGTTGGGAATTTCTTGAAATGATTTTACACTCTAACTCTACACAAATGCGGGTACAATATGCAATTACACATCCTATCAATAAGATTCACTCATTCTTTCCACATTAGTGTAATTATTTAATGTGCGTATAGCCCAAATGGGGTGAAAAAATAAATACATATCTGCTCAGTTTACATGCAATATTTGACTGTAGAGTGAATATTAAATAATAAATGTTTATTTTGTACTAAATCCATAATCCAAAATCGTGATGTTTGGGGTGGATTCTGGGTCACTTAAGCTTAATTTTATGGGTTTTTGTATCTTCAGCCTTTAAATATTTATTATATATATTCAAGACATTGGGTATTATAATAATCATACAAATAGTGTACAGTACGTGCTTTTCATTTGTCCTAAATACATTAAATCTGTACATATTTTCTAATATATTTACTATTATTTACCATCATTGTCGTCACATGACCAAAGAAATTAATTTGTTTAAAGTATTGTGTGTATGTGTGTGTGTGTGTGTGTGTCTAAAAGAATAATTTATTTCTGTATCATATTGATTACATAGTAAGAAGATGGTAGGAAGAATGGTATCTGACAGCTTCTAAAGTTAATATAACTATATTTATGTAGTCATACTTCAAGTCATGCTGTAGACAGCTATAACATTTGATTGAAAGTATCAATGTCAATAAAACTACCTGCAATATAACCTAAAGATAGATTTGTGGTTTCTAAACCACCTTTTCTATCATGTCCATACCATACTCATGAAATATGACAAGGAAACGCATAAAAAGTGTGCAACACAAAATAAAAAACGCTCTTAAAATGTATTTTAATTTTATCTAGGGTTTAAAGGGTTCCTAGAAGGGGGACAGGACCCCCCCTTTTGAGTTAATTTCTCCATCACTCCCCCTACTTTAAAAGCGTTTAGGGAACCTCTCCCCATACTAAACTAGTAAAGGTGTTATACATTTTGAAATCTTTTGATAATAGTATTAGGCACTCAAACGTGAACCTTAAGAATCAAACTGCACTCTAAGACATGGTTAGTATTATAAAATGAATTATTTAATTAGGAAAACTTTTTGAATAGTGCATCTAATGATATTTTAAGAATAAAATAATATTATTTAATTTTTACCAAACTCAGTATACACATATATTTTCCTTAAAACGAAAAAAAAAAAAGTTTGTATCTGCTGTTCTGAATAGCTTAGACTATACTCTTTGATGAACTGTACTGTTTTGTATAGTCAAGCCTTTCAAGTTATCATTACTTTACTTGGAATGTATTAAGAATATCATCAAATTACAATATAATATATTAAAATATTTCTGACATAATAACAATAACTTAAAACATCTACCTAAAGCAGCTTCATTTTATTTTAATAATAAATTATTATCAATTTATGATAATGCATTTACAGTTATATAGTGAAACCAGTTTATTTTAATGTTTATGTCAGTCTGCACAAATTATATATTTAATAGTAGAAATTATTCCCGATTTAAAATATATAACTTAAATTAAATTAAATGTATCTTATTACTAAATTATTGTTTACAGTTTTAAAAAGATGCATAGATGGTTAGTCTTTTTTTTAAGTTTGGAAACAAAATAATCGTAGTTTATTTAATCAATATTTAACTTACCTTTATAATATTAACTTTTCTTATATATTACATGCTTGACGAAAATCGTGAACCAAATTTATATAATCTCACCTCCGTATCTGCTGGCAACAACACTGTGCTTCTGGAACTTTGTAAGTTCATTATATACTTTTAATCCTGGCTCTGTTCCGGTTATAATTTCAATAGCAAAGTATTTTAAATGCTAATTTTTGGGTCATAGGACTAAGGAGAAGTTTTGTAACAATAAATTTAAAAAAATATGTGGAAGATAATTTTTTTTAGATTAGTGTCGATAGACTTTAATGCAATTTTACTATTTTGTTATCTGAAACCTTACAACTTTTGTAATTAATTGTTCCACGCAAAATTCCAACACAGCAATTCTTTATAAAATCGTGTACGAACGTGAAATAAAAATACACTTTTTATTTGCATTTAAAATATCAAACACAGCCCCATTTCAATTAAAACTTGAATTACAAACTAATGTTTTACTCTAAGAAATTTCAAATATATACAATTCATATAAATATAATGTACGCAATTATTATAAATCTTTTTTTTTGCAAAAGATATATTGATAAAATCCTAACATTAATATTTTTATTTAAAAAATGTGATGCATTGGTTAAAGTGTAAAAGGCTTATTTATTTGAATAACACAAAAATGTTTCGTTTCATTAAAACTTTTGGTGTAATCCTGTGTGTGCTAAGCAATAGATTATTATTGTTTTCAGTTTTGGGGTATATGTAATACATCATTAAAAATATGTTAGCTGTTAAATTCTTTCTACACTCAGTCTTTGTGTGTGTGATAGTTAAGCTATAATCTCAATAATTTTGTGATAGCGACAAGGAATTTGATATTCATAATATACATTTTATGCTTCTAAAAAAATGAAATATTTTCCAAAATAAAAACCAACATTGTCCCTTTAAATTAGGATTCGAAATATATTGTTTTATTTTGCAAACTAATTTTAAAACAAATCTTATTCACTATGAATTTTCTACAACACCTTAGAAAATAACGTTTTTCTTTTCTAAATACAAGCAAAATTAATTAAGTACTCTATTAATTTAAACCACGTACATCTAAGAACTATACTAGCTCAAGTGACGGTGCTTTACTAATTCAAACAATCATTCAATAACCATATAACTGATATATTACATTATTTTCTTTTACAGAATCGTTTATAAACATTCAACATTGTTGGAAACCAACTTCGGTATATTTGTGGTCAGAGTCATCATTCTCGCAATAGACTAAACTGATGGTGATGGGGTATTTGGGTTCAAATCTCGATCAGTTGTAATGAGGGTGTTTTTCAAATTGTTTTTCACTCTCGTTTAGCGCCATTCAGTGTACACGTCCTACAAGTTAGGTCTTCTTAATCCCAAACACATTAGTGTACATAATACAGCGTGTATAGCCCTAACTGGTAGTAAGATTTGGTGATAAAACATTAATTTTTTGAGTTTTCAAAATTGAGATTAATTTAGCAGCAATCTTCGTGCTATATATATATTTATCAAATAAACTGGAAACAGTGGTTTATCATTATCGTGACACGCGTGTTAACTATAAACTCAAAGATAAAGGAGTAAGATATCGAGCAATTATATAAGTTCATTAACTAATTTTCTTACTCTCTTCTATATTTCTCCTTTAACCCTCGTGTACCAGCGAGTGGAACGGCAAACCGAACTCCGAACCACGCAAAGTGCTGCAACATTCCAGCAAACCTGCAACAAAACCGCGCGCATTTCCCTGATCCATTCAATGTCGGTATTTCAACGAAACATCAACGAGAGGTTCTCGAATGTGTTTCAACAGTGTGGACGGGAAAGCGAACATTTCGACGAACATAAGATTCTACTTCATCCGAGAGATGAGGAAAAAAAAAAGTTATTTTTGATGTACGGTTCATTGAGTATTGTTTCAAGAATTTAAAAAGGTAAATTTGAAAAAAATGTTTCTTCAGGCAGGGGTGGCGGAACAGTAGGGTGGGGTGTTAGGGGGATAAGGGTCGATTATTCTAAAAAAAAAGTCATTACTTATATTTTTAGATATAATAATAGGGGGATAAGGGTCCATTATTCTAAAAAAAAAGTCATTACTTATATTTTTAGATATAATAAATCTAATAAAAAGTAATTACTATTTATATGCGGCTGCCAATTATTGTTGATACATATTCTCCTTGGGTTTGGACAATACTAACGGAAAACCAGCGAACCGAACACCCCCACCACCTGTCAATGTTCGCCGCGCAGTTCAGCGTACGATTCACCATTCCGCTCGCTGGTGTGTACGTGGCCTAACTGTGGTAAAAGTGCGGAAAGTATTGTAATTGAGACTGATGGTAGAAAGTGTGTAGAAATATGAACACTTCCTAGAACTTGGAGGAAAGCAGCTATATCTTGATTAATTAAGCTCACCCTAACTTATAGCCTACATTATATTGGAACCAAGAAACGTAAGATCGTTACCTCTTAGGGTAAACAAAGGGTATAATATAAAATGTGTAAAGCTTGGCACGGGAGAATGAAAACATGTTTTAGATTAGACACGTTCAGGCAGTTCCAAGCCGACACTAAACCATATGAAACGAATATATTAGTTTTTGTTTTGCGTTAAATGAAACTTTAAGAAATGAACAACTTTTCTGAAGGACGTTTCATACAGACACAAATTTCAGACATGGTGTGCTAATAATGCTTGTTATTAATAGTACTTAACATGTTCATTCTGAGACATATCAGCAAACTACCTTAGCTCTAGACTAGAGCATAAACAAAATCAGTTTGTGTGACATGAACAAATCTAAATTCACCATTTATACATATTTCAGACATTTTAAGAATCCAAACTTATTTCACTGCTAAGTAGTAAGTCCTACTAAGCAATAATTGGCGCCCATTTGACAATCCTAATTTATTTAGACAATTGAAGCTCTAAATTTTTTTAAGGCCTATAGTGTTTTAATAAACTAAAATAAAGCTTAACATTAAAAACACAAATACAATTTTTAATATTGTTAGGGATATCAAATAAAGATATATAGGTAGTTGACTTGATTTTAATGATTTTTAAATGTGACGCAATATTGTCCTGATTCCAAACTCAATTAAATTAGACTATCCTGTATCGCAGAAAATAATAGAAAGTTAATATATTATACATTAACTTCGCTTTAATACATAATTTGTCCTTATTCACGTGTATATGAGGCCTACCTACACTCAACCTATAATTCCGTTAAGATTTTTATACTATTTGATTTATAAACAGCACGATTTCAATTGAATATTTCTATCTGGTATCAGAAATAATTTGTTCTAATAAAAGCTCCAAACAGGAACTAAATAAATTGATAATAGTCTACGGAAATATATCTAACTTGATATCACCTTATAATGTTTAGTACCTTGAAAAAATTAACGTTAGCATAAACTAAAAGACTAAGTACACTTGAACTAGATAGAGTGGACCAAACTTAAGATAATCGGGATAAGAGGCGCAATTAAGCTGTGTAGACAAGATTAGAAAAAGTGGCTCATTGGGAAAGTACAATCTAGACTGCAGAGGTGGCCAAACAGTCGATCGCGATCTACTGATCAACCGCGGCCGCTGGTTTAGTCGATCACCTGATCAATCGATTAAAAAAGATTATGAGAAAGAAAATGAATGAGAGGGTTTGTAAATTTTTCTTAAATCAACATTTAAAAAAATCGAAATATTAAATCTGTCTGAATGATGCCGATTTACAAACCTTCCTTCGTTTATGACTGTAATTGTAAACTCTCATTCAACCAACTATCCTAAGATTATTAGGTATCATGCATTAACAAGTCATGTGTTTAGTGAGAAAATACTTTTTACAGGAAAATTATATATATATATTAGGTGGTTTGATTAAAAACTCAGTTTCAGTGTGTGAAACGACTAAACGTATTTGTATGCAATATCTTTTATTATGAAAAACAAAATGGGTTATTAATTTTTTACCAAAGGAACAATCAATATAATACCTATGGTTCCGTAGTAGATAACAAAGAATTTTTCTTCTCTGGAGTAGATCCCTAGATCAAAAAGTCTGACCACTCCTGATCTAGAGGGTATCACAATTGTGTGAATAATCTCAAAGTGGACAATGGCATATAAAGATATGAAAGATACCTATTGTAGCTTGGTTGCATTACATAAGTAAATAAATATTACTTTGGGCTTTACAGACTCACAGGATAACAAAACAGTAACTTAAAACAAATAAATGATTAGATGTGTCTACAAAGTGGAATTGCTATTTTATTTTATGGACCATAATTTGTAAATTATCTTGGTGTTCTTTCCTTTTAATTTGTTAAAGAAACATTAACAAGTTAGGATGTGCAATGTGAATTAATTATGCCGTATATATACTAACTTCCGTGATCAAAGAGAAAGCTATGTCTGTAACATTTTGAAGGCGGTAATGAATAATAAATTATGGACAACATTTCTTAAATTGTGTTTCATGAAACATATAGAAAAAAGGTCAATAAATTCAACGAAGAAGAAATAAAGAAAACGAGAACTACATTTAAAAAAACAAAGAATAAGAAAACGACGATATCCAAGAAGAAGAAATAAAATTGAAATAATGACAAGAAAAAAGTGAAAGAAGAAATCATGACCAAAAAGAATCAAGAAAATGAAAGAAGAACAGTAAGAGGAATTGGAATAAAGTGAGATTAACAACAAAGAAAAATACCTAGAGATAATTTCTTAAAACAATTTAGGGCTGAATAATATAGAGGGAGAAAGAAGAAATGCAATAACGTAAATAGAAAACTAAGAGAGTAAAAAAATAAGATAAATGAACCAACACGAGTCTAAAGATATATGTCAGGAAAGGAAGAAAAATCAGAGTCACTGAATAAAAAACAAACGTAATTCTAAGGAAATTGACTAAATTATTAAGTTGTTGGAAGCAGATATCAAGATTTATATGTAAGACAGTTTAGAATAAAAACATAGGGGAAATTGAGAGTATCTTTTTGTGGAAATCTTTATTTATAAAAGGAAGTGTTTGTTTGTTTGTGTGCAATGCCCAGCCAAATCTACGGCACGCAGAGATCTGAAAATTTTAATATAGGTGGACGAAAGGGGTTCCAAATGCACCTTGAAGACAGATTTTTAAATTTTTAACTAGTTTTTTAGATACGCAATTTTTAACACATTTTTGAAAAAAAATATTTTTTATCTCGTTTATAATTACGTTTCAGAGATACGGGCACCATGGAAGGAGGGGGATTATATAATTATTATACTATAGTGGGTCACGGGTAACGCTGTGCGCGATTGCTAGTAAAATATATAATTAAGTAAACGTTATCCACGAAGTTTGAGCAATTACGTGCCATTATCTCGCATGAGATGTGAGCAGTTACGTGCCATTGTATCACGTGAAGTGTGAGCAGTCTCACTCTATTGTATCACGTGAAGTTTGAGCAGCTACGTGCCATTATTTTGCCTGAAATGTGAGCAGTTCCGTGCTATTGTCTCCGTTAAGTGTGAACAGTCCCAAGCCATTAATACACATTTTTGTAACCCACCCGTCCACACATTCTTACAATTATGTGCACTAGAAATATTATTCTTTATTAATTTGTTAATCACAAAAGCAATTCTAGAAAACACCTATATAGTAAATCGATCTACTTCATGACACAAAACAATAAAATATTGTTTAGACAAGTACTAAATCACTTAAGATTAATCCATAATTAAATAAAATAATTAAAATAATATAAACCAGCCTATTTAAAACAAATATTTGTCAAATTGGGCTTTTCCGTAAGATACCTCAACCGTTCAAACAATTTAGGAGCTTTATTGGCAACAATAAACATGTGATCATCCATACTAGACTAGTATTTATTTTTTGTGTCATTGAAGTCCAGGCAGACATTTCTTGAAATAGGAAAAATTTTGTTGGCCTACAGCTTCTGCTACAAATATCATAATCTATTAAAAGAGACAATGTGACACGTCATTTCAGTCAGTAACCTGTCTGTCTACTGAACTAAAGGTCCCGGGTTTGATTCATGGCATGGCCGAAAACTTTATCATTGGTGGAATGTGGGTTTACTCCTTTCACAGTGATGAATTAATGGCCGGGGACTGGATGTTGTGCCTGTCCTAGTCTCAAGCTAGATTATAAGGCATAGGACGCTACGACAGGCCTAGCAATCTGGTAGTCACAGGTCACAGGCTGGAAGCAGCTATGGATGTGTACTATAAATATTTAAAATAGATCACAAACTTGATTGAAACCATCCTGTACAAACATTGACCCACCAAACAATAATCGACTTTTGAACCAATAATTATTCTGTTCCGGTTGACTACATGAACTACCCCTTACTTTGTATGCGCCACTGGCTACTGATCAGGATTTCTAGATTCATCCTTGATATACTGGTGCTAGTATTGGAAGAACGCAAAAGTGCTGACCGAAGCGATCTTAAGATGATAATATTTCCATTTGAAAATCCTAATACGTACCAATCAGTGGAGCCCGAGTTCTATCAGCAGAAATCCCACAGGAAATCTTCGGTGGTAAGGTGGATCTAAATGGCTCTCTCTTGACACAGCGAAACTATTTTCATTTTTTACCTTCTCTTTTCCTCTCTTTCTCTCCTTTAAAACTTTTCATCTATTTTATGTCTCGCACACTACTCTTGTTAGATCTTTGCTACACCCTTGTTGCCACATCCTCGTGTAGCATTGTTACAACCTTGTAACACACTTGTTGCACCCTTGTTACATCATTACTACGAGATTGTTACACCCTCGTTGTACCTTTGTTATAACCTTGTTATACCCTTGGTACACCATTTCTACTAGCTTGTTATAACTTTGCTACACCCTCGTTGTACCTTTGTTACAATTTTGTAACACACTTTTTGCACCCTTGTAATACCTTTACTACGAACTTGTTATACCTTTATTACACCTTCATTGTACTTTTCTTACAACCTTGTAACACACTTGTTGCACCCTTGTTACATAATTGCTACGAGCTTGTTACACATTTGTTACACCATCGTTGTACCTTTGCTACAACATTGTAACACCCTCGTTGTACCTTTGCTACAACATTGTAACACACTTGTTGCCACTTGGCTACAAACTTGCTATTAACTTGTTACACCCTTGTAATAACCTTACTTTACCTTTGTTACCAACTTGTTAAACCCTTGTTACAACATTGTTGCACCCATGATACAACTAACTTTATTACACTATTTTTACAATCTTGTTAAACCTTTGGTACACCATTGTTACATCCTTGTCTCACCCTTGTTACAATATTGTTACACTTTGTCACCATTAGTCATAGATCATTATCATACAGGTCAGCTTGATTAAAGCTGATAGTAATTTTACTAGTGGCTGTGTTCAAAAACAAGGTGCCTAGGATGATATTAGATCCATAAAGGGATGCGGCTACTTGTGAGTGAGTGGAGGAGGTTACATAATGATGAATTACATACCCTGTACTCGTCACAAAACATTTAAAGGATAATCAAGTCTCGTAGATTATGGTGTGCAGGACATGCAGCGCAAATGGGAGAATCTAGAACCCTGTTCAGAGCCTATCAGCTAGACCCCAATTTTCCCCTAAATAGTAGTCTACCATTTATGCTGTAAAGACGTGTGGGGTATCATTTTATTAAGAAGTTGAAATTGATAGCGTTCTTATTTTTTGTTAAAAAAAACTCGGAAAAAACGCATTTTTTCAATTTTTATTTTTTCCCCTTACTAAGTATACATTAACAAAAAAAAAAGTTCATACAAAATTTGTTTAGCTTTAAATGCTATACAAAATGTCCGTACAAAATTAGTTTAGCTTAAAATGCTCTACAAAAAAAGGTTTTGTTCATTTTTAAGGTCAAACTAATTATAGAAGCCATAACGAGGGCCAGACCTGAATAATATTTTGTTATTACGCGTTTTAAATACATCACGCAAAGTTTATATGTGTAAAATAAATAATTATATATTTATATATAACTAACAGAAGTGTCCGGCGTTGCACGCTATAGCTGCGCAATAAATTGCATGCCTATTCCAGGCAAGACTTTTATTTGCTTTAAAAAGACGGAAAAACATCTTTTTTTTTACATCTTCCGACCAAGTTTTTAGTAAATTTAAAAGATTTAATCAAAAATTTTAACCTTCACCTTTGACGTGCAAACGTTCGTGCATAGGATATACTAATTTTAAAATTGCAGCCATATGTCGTCACTAGATATCGCGCTGTGCTAATGACAGACAAATAAACAAACTCTACATATCATTAATACTCGTATAAATATACATAGATTAATAATGGTAAATAGTTATATGGTAATTAATGAGGACGGTTTTAATGAATGTTTAGAATGCGACCCTTTCAAAGAATGGAAAACTGACTTTACATTGACAACTAGTCAATGAACTTTATCATATTCTTTCATAATTCCCAACGTATACCTGGAGGCCTGTTCAACTTATATTTCTATTGTTTATATACTGTGGATATTTTCCTTTTTCTCAAATCAGCAACAACGACTGGAGATTGGCTCTTATAAGTATCCGCTTTTTCCATGAATTAAATAGTCTAAACTATTATATATGCTTTTAGTGAGGATTACTCCATCTAGATATCATATTCTGAAAATTTAAAAACTACACCTGGACACGGCAACCCTGGACCTTTGGCTTAGTACGCCAATGCTCTAACCACTGAGCTATCCAGGAATCGTCCCGTGCCCAGGTTCATTCTTCACTCATATTTTAAGGCAAAGTCTGTGATGGACGTGCGGAAATCGTCGGCTACATTTGTGTGATTTTATTAATATCACGAGCTATCTGATAACACAGCCACCTTTGACTCGGTAGTTGGATTATTGCTGCCACTTGTACAGTTATTATAATTGTAAGGGATTGCATATTTTTAAGAATCAGTGGTTATAGCATTGGCGTACTAAGCCAAAGGTCCCGGGTTCGATTCCCGTGTCTAGGCGTCATTTTTCAATTCTCAGAATATTCCATGGATGTTTACATATGACCGGCAAAATTATGCTAGGCGATTTGAAAGTCTTCAAGAAAAGAACCAATGTGTCTATGAATCCTTTTGCAGGCGAGAATTTGCCGTACAGCTGCTGTCTGATAGGAATACTTTCCGTTCTAATGAAGCAGATGAAGCGATTGAAACGACTATAAACAAAGACTGCTATGGGCAGAAGGACGTTCTTGAATGTGAAGTATCTGGTTCCTCTTAGTTGCCGATCCTGTCTTCCTTTTCCCACTCCTGTGTGTCTTAGCCATGGGTATTGGGTGAAGCCTTGGTAATGGAGGCCTAATACCAAGGGTTTCTAATCAACGGGTTCTAAGGTAGGTTGACTTCTTAATAGTTTGTGAGAGTCGATATTAAGTAAGTTTGAGAGTTAGGAATATGAATATGATTATGAATACACTTTTTGATGGCTGAATGGTTGATGAGAGTCCGTGTTGTAATCACTTTGGTGGTGATTAAAATGAAAGACTGAAAGATAAATATATGGCTTACACTTGGTTGGACTTACTATATTCTTATACGATTTATTGAAATATTTTCATTTATATTATTAGTACAGCAATTTCATCCTGACCTCTAAAATGAACTAAGAGAGTCTTACGCCTTTTCTTCAGGGAGAGATGCAATTTGATCATTATTTTTTATTATTATCTTATTAGTAAAATAGAGATGTAATTTAATGAGATTAATATCACAGCTTTAAAAAAGTATTTTAAAATATTCATTTAATCATGTTTTTAAAAGTAAAGTTTCACAATAAAATATATAAATCTATATCGTAGTATGAAGATTTGTCGTAGGGTCCAGATTGTAGGGTGGATAATTGTTTGGAACCGTCATTTAGTAAATGTTGATAAGTTGAGAGCTTAGAGGTTGAAACTGGTGGTTGTGTCCCTGGTGAAACTGCAACTAGGCTGGAGAGGGTTGCGTTGGGAGGGGGTAGCAATCAATTCTGAAGCAGATATTTGTAAATCAATATTATAGCAGAGTTTATTTGTTTAGGGCTTTTAATTAAATATATATATATATTTCCTAACTTTCATTTGTAAAATGCTTGTTTGATTTAGCTGTGTGTATTTATTACGAGATTTGTTCATATTTGTAGGTATTTTTTAGAAAATATAAAGTCCCTTATTATATAATGTCATTTTATAAGTCATTTTGTATCATATTAAGCTCATCAAAGTTTGGGCCCTGCTTATATCATGCATCATATTTTAGTCAAGCCAGGCGGGATTACTACCTTTCAGGGTGAATGGATTGTATGTCAATATAAACACATCACTGGGTATTTGGAGGAAGTCCCCATGAGATTTGGCCGCTGTGTCTCTCACGTGACCGAACAGTAAATAACAGCCCAGTGTAAATGTTGTGACCAACGGTCACTTCATTACGAGCAGTTTTATAGGGATATCAAACACGTGTAGCAGGGACGTATTCCATTTTCAACTTAGATACACCATAAACTGAAAACTCAGGGGAGGAAGGTTTAACGAGAGTTATATTCGTCAGGCGTGGGTCTTACATCATTCCCTGTGTATATGACCGGGGATCCACCATCTTGGAAATAAGGGAAAATATGGTATCATGAGGTGATATACTGATACATATTCTATATTAAGAAATATTGATAAATAATTAATTTATCATTTAATTCACATAGGAATTAAATTCAACCCTGCTTCGGTGGCCGCATGGTCTAAGGCGTCACGATCGCAATAGACTAGACTGCCGATGACGGGGAGGTTGGGGTTCCAAACCCATTTGGGTGAGCTGATAGTGTTTTCCACGGTTTTCCATTCTCCTTCAACGTAAATTCTGTTACACTTCAACTAAATTCAACCTTCCTCATCCCTAACAAAACAGTGCTACTAATATATTTGAATGTAGTCTGAACAGGTAGTAAAATTCGATACTAAAAGAAATATAAAAAAATGTTGAGAAGAAATTTTTATTTTTAAGATTTCTTCTAACGACCCACCAACCAGGATAGTGAATACACAAATACTTTTATAATCCATAAAACGTATCGAATCTTTACTTCTGAATTATTCACTTAACCACAACTATATGGGGATTTGTTTAGTAGTTTTTTATTTTAAAATAACTAATGTAGGATTTTGTTGTATTTTTAAAATACGGTAAAACAGTTTCTTTGGTCTGAATTTCACTATTTTATGAAGTACCTACTAACTTTTTCACGCAGCATCGCTAACGTTAATGTAAGATTTAAAATTATTTTGTTTCTATTATTACAGGTTGGAGCGAATTATTGCAGGTTGCTGCTAGAACTATCACTGGAACACACAACGTATAGTTGTCCATGTGAGAAACACGTGACACGGAGATCAACACCTGCCACTTTCAGGGTTTGTACTTGCGCTGTGTTGATGGTCATCGCATAGCAAACCTTGACAGAAAATCGCATGCATTTAAACTGAAAAGGCAGGTCTGATGGAAGCATGGGTATTCTTGGTGTTACTACGCATTCTCCCGTAGTACAAACAGTCATGACAGTTGCCTTTATAATAAAGTTTTGCAGACTGTTTACCTGTAAATGGGTCTCAATACACAATTTATGTAGGTTCAAACTACGTATAAAAATGCTGTTTACTCATATTTTAATTGCAGATCGTGAATAGTTAAACCGAATGAAATTAAAAAATGTGTACATGTAAGTTCAGCATGGCGCTTCAAGATGGTCTAAATACAGTCGTTAATTTTATCAGCCGATTCAATTTTGGAGATAGAATAGATTTCAGCTGGAACCACGAAAGAGGTTTGTTTTACAGAAGAATTGTATTGTGATGAATAAAATTGAGTAATTCCTGTCTATCTTGACTGCGATGCCTATCTGGGAGTTATTCAAGGAAACCTTCTCTTCTCTGTACGAATACTCCATTGCTGAGTTTCAGCAATATAGTGACAATTAAGTCTAGTTTTTGTCTTCGCAAAGGTGGGAGCACATTGGTTGACAGGGAAAGTTTCTCAACGTCAGGTTATATCTAGGATCTTTTCAGGTAGGCGTTGACCTAATTAGCTCTAGTGACTCGCAATGACCGGTAGAATTTGTCGTAAGTATCCTGAGAACAATACTGTAATCTCCTATGAGCATATTGTTTATTTTGAGATAATTCAGAGTTATATTTTATTATGAGACTCATCCAGTATTAGCCTATCGTGTTTTAACAGGACGGTTTTTTGTAATGTTTGAAAATCATAGAATGTTTTCAGATACTTTTTTCAATACTATAGAATGCTAGTACCATCATTTTGAGATTTGTTTTCGAGAGCAAAAGATACAAGATACGGTTATGAATAAAAGTATTGACTGTCACTGAACAAACACAATGCGAGTGAAGTGTCTGCCATGAAAACGTTCTGTATAGTTTTACCAGCGTTGCCAACGTCGGCGTCGTTAACGCATCCGGTTGTGTTAAAAGCGCCAGACGCCCGGCTAACGCCAACGCTAGTATAGGCTGGACCCTGTGGTGCACATTGACTTATTCAACTGAGGTTTTCACGGCGTCAAAACTGCCGCGCTTTCAACGTCCGTATAGAATGAGCCTCAAGATATTTCCGGTAAGAGTCTGCATAATATACATGTAAGTACATCGCAATCAGAACGGTTTCGGACGGGTAAGAGACATTCAGACCGACACTTTGTTTTATAAGACGTAGTAAAGATAATATAGAAAACTGCATGACGATGCGATGGCTGGTTCGAACTGTATTGCCTACATAAGCTATGCGTTATCCTTGTGGGAGTTGGGAGGTTACGAGCTTTTAAACTGTCATAAAATTGGAAACATTAAACCTTCAAACAACAAATTATAATATTATTAAAATATGGGTTTTATTTATTGTTAATATGATGGTTAGACTACTTCATTTGCTATTAAAACTTTTACAACCAAGGTTGTTAAAGATATAGCCTAATTATAAGCATCAGAAATAATTGAAAATGTAGATTAGATTAAATGCATCTGCATTAGCGTGTAAGGCGATTATAAAACCAATAAGGCTCTACGAATTTCAATTATCGAATACGAAGCAAAGCTTGAACCGTATGCATAAAAGTCAGTGCCCAAATCAAAGATAAAATTTGTTCATTAAATGTTGTGCTAGTTTTCCGCCTTGTACATTAGGTCTACATTACATTAACCATTTAATCAATTTATTATTATAAACCAAAACAATCTATAGAAATATTCTGAATAAAAAATGTACTTGAACTATTATCAGATAATTATTCCAACAATATAGATTATCTTGAACTAAATATTAGATACACCTACTATAAATTGAATGCAAGCAAGCTATAAAGCACAAATAAAAACCTTTGTATAGCATGTTTATCTACTTCATACCAGAGACCATTATTTCATGGGGTTACAACTTAACAGCTATTTATCTTTTAACTTAAATAAAGTTGGCCACATTTACAATCTTTTCTTTCACTTACTCACAGTCTTTATCTCTGCTTCCATCATAGGTGTCAATTAATTTTTAGTCGGTTTTTATATATTCTTAAGTTGCTGTTTTAGATGACTTTATGGGGGGGGGGGCGGTCAGGGTAAAAACATGATAATCCTAATTTTATGAGAAATTGTGTTAGCAGGAATATTTGGTAGCTTTCCTTTTGACCTGAAAGTTTTTTTTTATAATCAATTGACGATAGCTAATATCAGTGAATATTTTATCTATTTTTTTTTACCTATATTTCAATAATTTATATATGTTTAAATAGTGAGTATATATTTCATCTAAATTTATGAGGGTTATTATATTTTTGTTTGTCTGCTTGGTAAAATTAAATTTTTAAAAATCACAATATATCGTTATTTTACTCTGACTTCCAAATTTTTCAAAGATGCAAAGGTCATTATAGGTGTCAAAGTTAAATCGAAGTATATTTAGATATTTAGAATCGTCGCACCCCCCACAAACAAAATTTATGAATCTAACTAGGCTGACAGTACCCCATACATCCCAACACTATTCGGACCTTGACAATTCATCACCAGAATTCCAGTTTATTGCAAACCGTACTCCCTAGACCTTGTGACCATCGTTGAGGGATTAATGTTTATAAAGTAATATGGTGTTATCCCTACCATTAAATTGTAAGTGAATGTGTCATCAGTATTATTGATAAAATGAAAGTTAAAAAAAAATAGGAGGAGGTTGCAATAAGGTTTATTTTGAAGGTTTAATTCAGTGAAAATATGTTTATAAAATATACCACTTATTTCTTTGACAAAGGAAAAATGGCGCAAACGGCTGTATTAAATTAAACATAGAAAAGAGGATAGAATGTCAGGGCTTACCAACTTACTAGAAAATTGTAGGTTTTGCCTTTTTATTGCCTTTTCAATGTTCAATTTAATATTATCTATTTGACGATCATTGTTTAGTAGTTAGTATGTTGATATGAGTAGGAGTTTATATTATAAATTCACAATACTCACGAGCAATATACAAGATCCTTCCTTCAAAAACATACATGTATATTTATAAAATGTAGAATCTGTGTGTTTGTCTGTCATGGGCGTTGTACGATATCTACCGCACGCAGAGGTCTGAAATTATAACATTGATAGCCTCTTTGATATTGACAACAAACGCTTCTTCTCATGTCGCCATGATTATATGGATTAATTGTTATATGTTGTAATTTATTTCTAATAAATATCTATTGTATATTAATACTTTTTTAACTATAAAACGTTTTGCACTTTTTTAGCTTTTTTTTCGTCTTTTAAAACGTTTTGCCCTTTTTACCCTAAAATGTTTTTTCGGGACTAAGTCAGGTAATTTATGTAAAAAGAGGTAAAAAGGCCAAAAATGGTAAAAAGTAAATCTAATCAAAGAGGATAGTAAGATCAAAAGGGAAAAAATACAAACTTTCCAAATATGACCAAAATTTCATAAAGGGCACAAATGAGCAAAAATGGTAAAAAGGGCAAAAAGATTTAACATGGTAAAAAGGGCAAACAGGGTAAAAATGTTAAAAAAGGCAATAATAAATCATAAAAATAAAAAAGGTTATAAAGTTTAAAAGGGGTAAAATAAATAAAAAAAAAGGTAAAAAGATTAAAAAGCCGCAAAAGGATCAAAATGGATAAAAAGGCTAACGGAGTAAAAAGCGTCAACAAGGTAGAAAATATAATAGGATAAAAAGAGTAAAATGTGTAAATAGGGTATTACTTTAGGGTAGAAAGGTTAAAAAGATGTAAAAACGCAAAAAAGTCAAAATGGGTCAAAAGGGTAAATGGGGCAAAAAGGCTAAGCGGGGTGAATGTGGTAAAAAAATGCTAAATACTTTTGATTAGATTTAATCACAACCATTTAACAACCAATTATTTATGCTGTGACACTCTTCTTTCTTTTTTATTAGCATTAACAGAAAATAGTTTATAAAATTTGAATTAATAGAGAAGCTATAACTTAACCTTTTAAAGAAACATCAGCTTTTAGAATATTTTCAGATTATATCGCTATTTCAGCATTGTATATAAGACAGTCTACTTTAGCGTTTTGAATCATAATTTAAACTAATAAAGGATTAATATTTAAACATAATTAAATGTTTGATTATTATTCCCTGTGGCTTATTTTAAAATTATTCATACTAAAAATTAAAAAATGCTACTTTATAGATTCCCTGTGCGAAGAATAGGTACACTCGGCTCACCCTGAAAGGTAATAATACCTTCCAAGTTGCAGCTATGATGTAACTAATAAAATTGTTTAACCTGTATTCTTGGTGGATTACACTAAGTGTGAATACGAACGTACTGTACATTAATACAGACCTACATGCATACATAGGTAAATATTTCTTCAAGATATAATAAGTTAAACAGTTTCGCTCTAACTTTTACCTTAAACAAACAAAGACGGGATTTTATTCCTGCCGACGAGATATTTTTAGGTTTAATTTTCCAAAAATGTTGTTACATCATCCAGAATTTATCTCCTCTTACCAATCTGTACAAAATATGTCATGTTTACATTTAATTTCCAACCCTTACCCCTCTCCACCCTACCTCACTATCCATGTCTTGAGTAGACCAGCAACCAGTCAAAATAGGGCTTAGCTCACAGCTTCGTACACAATGCTTCAACGAAAGGGAAATGTTTTTAAGTTAGGGAGGAGCATTGCTTCAAACGAAGTGGGGTTCGAGCAAATAAAGAAGAACACAATCTACTTTACTTAAATCAAGGGAGTTAAGAGAAACGCCAGTTGTTTATTAATAATTTTAAAATAAGAAATAGGTGGATAAAAAAAATGTTTGTAATACAATACTATTACTTTAGAATTTGTAGCTTACTTTAAAATATTGAGTTAATATAGTGGTTAACGTGTAAATAATAATCTACTCTTGAGTAACGTATGTAGAACCTATTAAGTCAAATGTAATTTGTTCTTGTGCTGAAAGGAAATAAAATAGTCTTAACACTTTTTCATTAATGGAATAAACCTTTAAAAAAAATTTGATGATCTTAAGAACTACAAAATTTACTTTTCAAACTTTTTTATTTTCTTAACACACTGACTATACAATACAATAAAACAATAAAAAATATTAATTCAAATTTAGAAATACTTGACTCCAGTTTTCTCAAAATGATCAAACTTTTCCAGTGAATGTTTTTCAAGTTTCTGTATTTTACGTAATATTTTTAGATTGGATCTTCCTAACAACATTTTTAATTAGTCATTGTAGTATTTTATTTTTAGTTTTATTTATAATTATATTTTATTCTTTTATTTCTATTATTCATTTTGGAACTATGTCGAAGCTTCGCATAATTTAATTTGGATTTGAAAAGATTTATTTTAATATAGAGTTAATTTAAATGAATAACCACCAAAATGTATGCATTTATAATTATATCAATTTATAATATTTATAATAATTAATATATATTAACCAAAATTTACAATTCAAATTAATTTTCACAAAATTATAAAGAAGTGATTAAGAAAAATAATCTTATCTTTAGATATTAAAAAGCAGTGTAATTATAATGGATCAAAAACATGGCTATAATATTACATTTCCTTTATTAATGTACGTATTGGATATGTACGTGAGATCCTTAGACACCTCACTTAGAGTAAACTCCTACTCAAACGTCTATGTTTAGGATTTTGCATCACGTGAATACTAAAATACATTTCAAAACAGATTCTAGTCAGAGGCCGCCAGAAGGATCACCTGAATCTCGACCACATCCAAGGCATATTTACTAAATAGTCACTCAAAAATATAATTTAAAGATATTCTTATATGATTTAGTTTTGTACTTTAATCAAACATTTATATAGTTATTTTGGAGAACAGAAGAAAATTACGAGAGCTCACCTTGGCTCTTTAACTTCTCAAAAGGCTATAAGAGATTAAATCACAACTTGTGAATTTGTGGAATGCCATGTCTCCACCGTAGTTCGGATCCCACGTTAAACTGCAGGTCCTCCATTTCATCTCACAATCACCCTACTATTACACATTAGCGTAAGTGCGTACAACTCGAACGGATAGTAAGACGCGATGCTAATAGTAATAATAATAATATAAAATATTTTTAAAAAGTTTGGGTTTATTTAGCTAGTTTTTCCTTTCAAATTAGTCATAAAGAGGCTCATGTTCAAGTGAACCAAAAATAGGCCTTCTGAAAGTGATTTTTTGTTGTTGTTGAACACTGTCTCTTAAATCTTAGGAAAGCCTAGCAGCTCAGTGAACTTGTTTCAAGGTTGGCTGCCTGTTATTAGCCAGTGACCCAGGCAAAGTGGGGTCATGTACTCGGCAAAGAGACATTCCACGTTTCATTTTATTGCTATACGCGCCCGCTGTATGGTAAACGAGCACATAGCAACACACATGTGTACCGAGAGTAGTCTAGCTTAATACAAACAGGCGCGAGCAACATTTCATTAAGTCCAACACATTCAGTTTGACACACGTTATTGAAATGGGAGAGCTATAAAATGGTCATTCCAGTTGGTTCTAAACGGGGACGATTATGGGTAAGCTAGTGGTTAGGGTCTTTGACTCTTTTGTCAGTATTTATCAATCATCATATCCTTTCAAAAATGAAAGTGTAGTCGGATTGCCAAACGAAATTCATTTAACAGATTAAATCGTTTTTAACAGCAAAATTTAGCAGATGAGCTTGATTTTTACATTTAATTTTATTAAAACCCAATTGATTCTTATTTTAAAGAGCAACAATTAACATCATTTTTAATAATATTAATCGGTGTAAAGTGTGATTTTGAAATGTATCAGCACAATGTTTGGGATTATAAAATAGTACTTACCGAAATTTAATGTTTTCTTATGAAATACATTTTTCGGTTATTTCTTTAAATTTATCTGCTATGACTATTTTATTTTAAATAAATTTATTCGGGAAATTTCCCTTAGTTTTAATATAAATAAAAAATTATGCCAATAAAAATTTAAAATTGTATTTTGGTGCTTAAAGTGATTGCTAAATAAAATTGGATTTAGTACTAGCTGGTGTACCCGCACTTCACACGGAGAATCCATAAAGTAGCTTTGTTATTTTTAGTATATAAGTTAATTACATGGGAATAATAACCCAATCATAAACTACTTTTTAATATTACTAATGGATCATTACAGCGATTTCTGCAGATTATTAAATTAAATATATTTTAAACTTTTCACTGGGAAAAGATCTCTATGAAAGCATTCACTTGACTTTCTAGCTAAAAGCTTACTCGTCAAAGGCTATAAACTTTACATATACATTTTGGTGTTTAATTTGAATCAAAACGTTAATTTGCCCCCTTTGAACCACGATGAGAGCTTTAAAACTACCCCTCTTACAGCTCTATCTATTTGTGGCACCAAAACACTCAAGTAAAAATTAGTTATTACTTTTAACCAAAGATAAATATTTTATCTATCCATATACAACTATAAACAAATCATGGTTCCCATGGTGATGTACACAAATAATGATTGTACAAATGAGCCTCTACGTACACAAAATGAAAAGATGGAGAAGTCACTAGGAAATTTGGGTTTTTGTTTTAAGCTACAACTATCGTGTTTGAGAGAGGGATTTAGAGAGAGAAATTGGAAGCGTGAGTTTGAGAGAAAGCTTGTTTGAGAGAGAGAGAGAGTGAGTGAGTTTGAGATAGAGATAGAGAGTGAGTGAGGGTGATTTTGAGAGAGTTTGAAATAGAAGTTTGAGAGATAGAGAGAGAGTGTGTTTGTGAGAGATCGTTAAAATAACAGAACGTTCGAGAGAAAGAGAGCGTTTGAGAGAGATGGAATTTGAGATGTATAGCGTTTGATAGAGAGTTTAAGAGAGAGAGTATAATAAAGATAATGTGAGAGAAATTGTGTGATTGAGCGTGTATGTGAGGGTAGAGATTGTGTGAGAAAGAGGGATAAAGTGTGAGAGATAAAATGAGAAAATATTATATGAAATAATCTTATAGAATGTGTGTGTGCGTATTTGTAAGTGAGGGAGAGAGTGTGTGTTTGTTTGTGTGAGACCATGAGAGAGAGAGATAGTGTGTCAGATAGAAAGAGAGAATGTGAAAATATAGATGTGGTATTCAAATATTTGAAATCTCATTTCCTCAAAATTAAGTTTCAACATGGAAACATAAACATTACTTTTAAATATCATATCCTCAAAATTAAGCATTAACATGAAAAATTAGCTTAAGGTTGGGTGCTAGTGAGCGCGAATTTAGTGTGCTAATTTTGCAGTTTTAATAGCATAAACATTTTTTGAAGAAAATAAATCAAATTTTTCTTCTATAGAAACATAGTTTGGTTTTCTGCACGTGCTAATCTGAACAGTTTTTGAATATCTGTCATGATCATGGTGGCATTTGGTGACAAACTTTTTTAAATTAAGAGAAAAAGTTGTGATTAAATTCCAGGACACATCTGACAAATATTCAAGAACTGTTGAGATTAGCACGCGCAGAAAACTAAGAAGAAAATTTTGATTTATTTTGTTCAAAAAATGTGTATGCTATAAAAACTGCAAAAATACTTCACTAAACTCACGCTCACTAGCAACCTCATCTTAACTTATGCATTTATAGTGTGTTAATATTTACAAAAATACACATCAAACTCCATTATTTGAAAAAAAAATTAACACCAAAACTCTTACTTTAATAGTTAAAATGGCTATTACTAAACATTATTCGCTATCACCTTTTATCGTTTTTGAGCTTGTAATACATACCAAAACATATTTAAACATCAATTTATCATGCAGGAAACAAAACGCAGACAATATTTTCATGAACTTAACAACTTACCCTTTTAATTTTCGAACTATGCTTGATATTATTGATTTAAATGCAAATTAACGATAGCAACAATCCAATAAAAAACAAACTTTTCCCCAATTTAGGCATTTAAATTTAAATTTATTATGACCACCATCCAAAGAGAAAATTGTGGTGCGTTTGGACCAACAAATAAAGATTGAGCTATTATTTTTGAGCCAAAGAGATATATTTTATTTAGAGGTTTACAGCCATGCAGAAAATAACGGTTTCCATGGTGACTAAACAAAGAATAAAAAAACTGAGAATTCTCTGTTAAAATCGGGTTTTCATGGAAAACTACTATTTTTCCCGACATCCTGAACTCCTAACTGTTATAATGAGTGGTCGTTTTTCAAAATTTGTTCAGTCATTTCCTCGTAATTTCTATTGCCTGAAACGGGCTGATCAAATTATATGTAAGGATTGGTCCTTTTTTATTTTGTTTAAATTGTGTTACAAAACACTAAACTATTCAAACTAGAGATACAACCTGAACGTGTTTTAGAAGCTGATTTTTATAAGATCAAGTTACAACTTTTCTATACACAATATATTGAACTATTTACTGTTGGTGCTAGTAAAAAAATAATGACGCATCCTAAATGGTTGCTAAAGCATTAAAATAAAGTTACATAATAACAGTTTGCACACGAACCTATTCATTTTCAATGTTTCTGGCCTAATCCGATAAGATATTTTGAAGTCTGCATATTTTATTTTCGTTTTTTGGACTTTTCTAAAAAAACTTATCTTAAGACCTATCGGAATTTCAACTTCATCATTATTAGGATGTATACAGAAATATTCGAATAATTCATGTGGACAGACAAAATAATATCAAATTGACATCAAATTAGTATGTTCTATATCCGGATGTACTCTTTATCCAATTATTCTTTTATAATATTAGGATAATCATTAAAATATCTTGCCAAATTTATGTCAACAAAAAAATTCTAAAAGCAATTTTTAAAATAAAACATTAATCAGTCCACAAATTGAGTCCACAAACGAACGCAATCCATACAAAACGAAATATTTGTCTAAGATTTATCATTATATATGAAAAAATATATTATATACAAAATTACATATAAAAATAAATGGTACGGTGCACCACACAGAATATTTCTCTCTTTTTATCTTAAAATAAAGATACATTTAATAAAAACTCGTAAGATTTCTGAACGGAATAATGTATAGTACATTGCAGCATCAACACTCCACGTATGAACATGAATAAAATAATACACACTGATATAGAAACATTGAGAAAAAAGACGCATATTTGTCCACCAAAGAGCATTTCAAACCATTTCACATTTCAAAGACCTTAATGAAATGAAATTTGAACTATTTACTCACATTCTTAAAAAACATTATAAATGGTAATAAGGAACGAATATACAATACAAGATTAATTCAATTTTAATAGAATGGGGATTGGAGTCTGTGTCAAGTAGATACAATAATAGAAATGACAAATTCATAAATATGAAATCTATACGAACATTAACATAAGATTTATAAGAAGTTTTACTACTTCAAAAAAGTCAAGTTAAAACATAAAGAATAAATTTATGTATGAGATGGCTATGTGAGCAAACAAGTTATGTTATACTGAAAATTGGTAGTTAGTCATAAGACAAAGTTCTTATATTAATATTGTAAACAATGATAAAATATGATGACCATTATGATTATAAAATTATTGGAATGTTGTTAACATGTATAAAATGTTAAAGGCAAACTAAGTAAATGACTAGATTGGTTGATGAGATATTAACATCATATCTGAATAAATAAATGATATTGAATGAACAATATTTATAAGAAGTTTTACCACTTCATTAAAAGTCAAGTTAAAACACAAAGAATAAATTTATATATGTGATAGCTATGTGAGCAACAAGATATGTTATATTGAGAATTTAGGTACTTAGTCACAAGACAGGGTTTTACATTACTATTGTAAACAATGATAAAACATTCCAAACATTACGATTATAAAATTATTAAAATAATTATTAAAATGTTGTTATCATGCATAAAATGTTAATAGCAAACTATGTAAATGACTAGATATGGTTGAAAAGATATCAACATGGTATATTTGAATAAATAAATGTTTTGAATGAATTTGTTTAAAATTGAATTAATATACAATTATTTAATCCCTTGTTCCTTGTAAACTTTCCATAAGTGGAATGAGCTTCTTTGTCTACATGTTTCAATGCACAATCGGCATCATCTTCAGGACATGTTGCAGAATAAATGATTGATTCCATCAATCAGGAACTCAACATTTATTCTGCAACATGTCCTGAAGATGATGCCGATTGTGCATTGAAACATGTAGACAAAGAAGCTCATTCCACTTATGGAAAGTTTACAAGGAACAAGGGATTAAATAATTGTATATTAATTCAATTTTAAACAAATTAATTCAAAACATTTATTTATTCAAATATACCATGTTGATATCTTTTCAACCATATCTAGTCATTTACATAGTTTGCTATTAACATTTTATGCATGATAACAACTTTTTAATAATTATTTTAATAATTTTATAATCGTAATGTTTGGAATGTTTTATCATTGTTTACAATAGTAATGTAAAACCCTGTCTTGTGACTAAGTACCTAAATTCTCAATACAACATATCTTGTTGCTCACATAGCTATCACATATATAAATTTATTCTTTGTGTTTTAACTTGACTTTTAATGAAGTGGTAAAACTTCTTATAAATATTGTTCATTCAATATCATTTATTTATTCAGATATGATGTTAATATCTCATCAACCAATCTAGTCATTTACTTAGTTTGCCTTTAACATTTTATACATGTTAACAACATTCTAATAATTTTATAATCATAATGGTCATCATATTTTATCATTGTTTACAATATTAATATAAGAACTTTGTCTTATGACTAACTACCAATTTTCAATATAACATAACTTGTTTGCTCACATAGCCATCTCATACATAAATTTATTCTTTATGTTTTAACTTGACTTTTTTGAAGTAGTAAAACTTCTTATAAATCTTATGTTAATGTTCGTATAGATTTCATATTTATGAATTTGTCATTTCTATTATTGTATCTACTTGACACAGACTCCAATCCCCATTCTATTAAAATTGAATTAATCTTGTATTTTATTTACTCACAGCTTGGAAACTGGGATCTGCTTTACATGTTACAATTTATGAAAATTGTATTTACTGAAGATGAATGGAGGGAAGAAAAAAGAAATATAAGGAATCAATAACTGATGAAAGAATGTGAAAGTTTAATATGAATTATTGTGAATACTAGTTTTTTGACTATTTTTCGTTGCTTATATAAAGGTAAAATCAAATTAGTAAAGAGAAGTAAAACAAGAAAACAGGCCAGAAGATTTGACCTCTAATTTTAAGAATACAAACAATCTAGATTTATGTATTTCCAGATAATAAAGCAATCAGAGAGTTGGGAAACTAATTTATAAATTCGCAGTAAATTGGTTTATGGTCTGAAATACAACTTTCGTACACTCCAAATCTGGTTATTGTCGTATTACTGAAAGTTACATCTGCGTATCGTTGTTTGTCGTTGACTCGTCAGACTTCAGAGTGGGTCTAAAACTATATTTGCTCATTAATTCCAACAAAAACTAATCTTTGTATCCAATAATGTTATAGTTAAAATCTCATAATAGGATAATATCAGATTTGTCAGAAGAGATACATTTTTTATTTAGCACCGCGTCTCACTACCCGTTCGTTTTATACATTCAAGTAGGCCTACTAATTAGGCTAATAGATTAGGAATTGGGAGGGTTGAATTTAGAAGAAGTGAGCCTACATTTGCGTGGAGAGAGTGTAAAACAGTTTAAGGAAAACCACCCCAATTCACCTGACCTAGATTCCAACCTCGATCTCTCCATTCTCGACAGTCATACTTAACATGAAACTAACGCGTTAGCCAACTAGGCCACCGAGGCGGGTAAAAGTTTAGAAAATAGTTTTATGTGTCAGTGTGCCCTATAATATATATTATATTATACTTATATTTAGTTATAGATATATATATATATATATACAAATTTTTGCTTATAGATAATAAACTATTGGTTTAATAAAAATACTCGCTTTGCCTGTAAGGTAGCGAGAAAGTAATAATATTGGTATTGGGTCCCCGAGGCTCATATTAAAATATCGACTTCCGGTTAAAATTTTCGACATTTTCTTAGGGGTTGCGACTTATTATGGTTAACGCATGGCTATTAAATTCCTGATTTATAAATTTTGACCAAATAATAAGTTAATATTTACTATTGAGTCTAAAATCATAGATTATTATTATTATTATGTTCACCGCGTCTTACTACCCGTTCGGGTTGTACGTACATACGCTAATGTGTAATAATACGGTGATTGTGAAATTAAATGGAGGACCTATAGTTTAACGTGGAATCCGAACTACGGTGGAGGCCTGGCATTTCTCAAATTAACAAATTGTGATTAATATACGTCTTGTCAGAGGTGAAGGAAGGGTTTGGCAATCAGATAAATCTGTGCTGATACCGAGGATTGAACCCCAGATCCTCAGTATAGAGGTCTGACACCTTACCCCTAGACCACCAGGTCACCTTTTACAACTAAAGCTCGCAAAATTGTATTAATATATTTGCCAATATCTCAGAATATGTTAGTTTTATAAAAATATATTTCAAATAAAAGTTTTTTATTTTTAATAATACTACCATTTTGCAACGATAAGTTATTTAGTATCTGAAATAGTTGCGGAAATACGGAAATTTACGCTTCTGTAAAGTATCCTAAAAGTCATTTTCATGGGAAAATGAAAATTGCCATTTTATTTATAATCTTAATCAACGTCTAGATACGAATTTTAATCAAAATCTTTATAGAAGATATTGATAAAATCGGTTTTTTTCTATTTTCGCTTTTTATTAATCTATTCTTAATTTTATGGTTAAACATACGCACAGACCTACGGCATTGCAAAAATCACTTTTTAGGGTGCAGGGGGTCATGAGACGTCCATCAACCATTCTGGTTTGATATTTTTACGGTCGCAATACTTAATTTTTAGTGTTCGAAAAGTTAATTTATATATGTATATATATTTGCGTATAGCTTGACAGAGTTACAGAGATATAATAAAAATAAGAACCTACGCATCAGACTGGAACCTATAAAGTAATTTTGCCGAAATATTGAAAGTAGCCATTTTGTTTGTAATATCTAGAAATGTTAAGAAATGAAATTTAACCAAAATCTTTAGAGCCAATTTTGAGAAAATAGAATTTTTCACTTTTTGCCCTTGAGTAAACTACCCTTCATTTTAGGGTTAGATATCCAATTCCAAAATATCTTCAGGGAAAATCTATGAAAACCCTAGATACCAAGTCTTAGCCTGATCGGTAAAATAGTTTAGGCTCTAGCCGGAGGTACAGACAGACAGACGGAAACTCAAAAGCCACTTTTTTTGGATTCGGGGGGTCGTGAAACATCAACGTTCATCAAAATCTTGAGTTCGATTTTTTTACATCACAATACTTTCTCTACCTGTAAGATAGCGAGAAAGTAAAAACAAGTTTGAGTGAGTCCAAACCTTTCGTCTATTGTCAAAATATTTAATATTTTCGCTGTCAGAGAAATATATATATATATATATAAAACCCTTACTGAATGAACTATGTGTAATTTGATTATATAGGCCTATGTGTTATTTTCGAGGACACATGGATGTCGCAGTTGGCCTGGCATATTTGTTCCAATCAAGGTCATCAATATCATACCAATTACTACTATATAAGACCAACCTTGGATAAATTTTCCAAAGTTCTACGACTGAGCTACCCAGATTGGTCTTGTCGAGGTCATACACCATTCACTCTCTCTCTCTCTCTCTCTCTCTCTCTCTCTATATATATATATATATATATATA
>CABFWB010000164.1:264286-320678 GCA_902151455.1 Timema bartmani | reverse complement strand
ATATATGTATATATATATATAAAGAGAGAGAGAGAGAGAGAATGAAAGAGATAATTATATAAATAAATATACATATATATATATATTGCGCCTGGCACAAAGAAAAACTTAATAGCTCAGAGTTACAGCTTTTTTATGCTTAGCCAAAGATACCAGACTTAATTTTTACGTCCAAACGTAATTTTTAAACACGTGTTAGAACTACGTTTTGAGACGGTACATAATTTGAATCAAAATGAATGGTATTATATCAAATTATTATTTTAGTTGAAGGAAATACGTTCAGTATGTAAGTATGACGTCACCCAGTAGCTGACACCTTGGGCATAGCTGTACAATTCAGTTGATATCATTGGCCCTGAACATATTATACTGATATCATGTGACTGACTAAGCAACCGGCCCCATGGTATAGTGGTCAGTACGAGTCTAGGGGTCCCAGGTTCGATTCATGGCTTGTACCCTGAGTATTTTCTCCCAAAGGGGAATTACTCCAACGCTCACCAGGGTTTGGTTAGTTAGGCTTAAATTAGGTTCCGTCTCCCCAACTTCATAATCAGTATCATCACATCATATCATTGCTGTCACATGTGGACAACCTCCTATGGTGTATCCTGTGTCACAAGAGTGGCTAATAGTCTACACATAGGGCGATCAAACTTGGATGTCATGTCTCTCCCGGTCATACATGCCATACGATTTTAAAAAAAACGATAAAACATTGGCGTGACTCATATGCCTTTACATCGAGGATTCCCCGTTTATTTAAAGTGAAACCGTGAGGTTTATGTATCATTTAGTTCTTTATTGTTAGATGAAATGATAAACTAGTAGTGTGTTGGTGTATAGCTATCAAAACTTGTACAATATACGTGACAACTCACAAGACCACGGATAACAAAATTGCCTGTTTTAACAAATATTGCACCTAGTTAAGTTGTTCATATTAGATACGTTAACTAAGATTATGGTTCCGTTTTTCATCTATACATCATATAGCCACAGTGATAAATTTCGTTGAAGTTTCTTTGAATAACTTTTAATAAAAGACGGTCTTCTACGGTACAAGACAACATTATTCATCTGCTATAGGAGGACAGGTAGTGTTCCCCACACTAGACCTGCGCCTGGTTAGTAAGAACCACGCCCGGATATTTGCAATAGTAAGGTGGACATGAAGAAACTATTGAGAAATAATTTTCTAATACAGGGTGGGACCGAAACAACTAGATGATTAGTAACTTGAAAACTAACCCTTTAATTGAAAGGTAAGTATTCACTTGCTTTTTTATATTTTTTAAATTTTAGCCCCACTTATTACTACCCGTTCGTGCTATATGATTATGTACTAATTACGCTAATGGCTTAGGAATTGGGAAAGTTGCATTTAGAGAAAGTGAAACCGCATTTGCGTAGAGGGAGATTGTAAAATGATTTAGGAAAACCACCCTCAGTTCACCCGACCGAGATTCGAACCTCAATCTTCCCGTCCTCGGCAGTCAAGCTCAACACTTAACTAGCGCGTTAGCCAATTACGCCGCCGAGGTGGGTTATTCACTAGCTAAATAAAATCAAACTAGAGGAATGCCAGGCCTCCACCGTGGTTCGGATTCCACGTTAAACTGTAGGTCCTCCATTTCATATCACAATCACCCTACCATTACACATTAGCGTAAGTGCGTACAACCCGAACGGGTAGTAAGACGCGGTGCTAATAATAATAATAATAATAATAATAATAATAATAATAATAATAATAATAATAATAATAATAAAAGCAAACTAAATACCATACTTTTTCACTTTTTGAAGATAATATCACTCAGGTGAGCTCCACTGGACGTCAGTCAAACCTCAGCATGTTGTCCATCACTTTCCTCAACATAGATCGTCTAAATGTTTTCACCCCACCCTGTATAATCTCTTTAAGCCTTACCATGAATCAAACCCCTCCTCCCCAGCACCAGAAAACTAAATAAGACGAGGGCTACACAGTTCTTTCATCCATTATGGTCATATGTATAGTCATTATTTAATAGGCTAGGTACGATAAGGTTAGAGTTTTAGTCTACAGTGGCGTGTAGTGTAATTTTGCAAGGCAAGCAGACCTTGTTAAAACTGTACCTGTGATATGTTCTCGCCCACTTGGGCTCTATTTGACCAACTATACATATGCTCTGGTCTGCATGCCTCACACGGGAATGTGTTCCCCTCGATACCTGACCAATGATTATTCTACTGAGGGATGTGAGTAATTCACAGGTACAATTTAAATTAATGCTGCTTACCCTGACAACACTTCGCGGCACGCCACTGCTAGAATGAAATTCTATATTCATCGTATTTGCGTCTAGATAAAGAGGGAAGACATTTGGGATAAGTACCTCAGCTCATTTGTTCATAAATCAAGCTCCAACACAGACGTGACTGACATATTTGTTTTCGTACTCACCGATTCGGATAATTAGTTGTTGAACTGAATAAAAGTATCATCCTCTGTCTTAATGTATAATTGATTGAAACAATAACACAAAATACAGTGACCAGTTGGAAAGTTTATTGTAACATTTAAAATATGTTAAGTTATCATCATCATCATCATCATCATCATCATCATCATCATCATCATTATTATTATTATTATTATTATTATTATTAGCACCGCGTTTTACTACCCGTTCGGGTTGTACGCACTTACGCTAATGTGTAGTGGTAGGGTGATTGCAAGATGAAATGGATGGACCTACAGTTTAACGTGGGATCCGAACCACGGTGGAGGCCTTGCATTCCACACATTCACAAGTTGTGATTAATACACGCCTTGTGTTAAGTTATTCATTTAGTACTAAAACCTTTATTATTTTATCATGAAGCTATTTTATTATATTTGAGTTGGTGTTGTATGGTTTCAAAGAATATGACTACATTTGTCAAAATAGTCCAATAAACGAAAATATACGTATATTTAGAGCTTAGATGTTTCAATGAATATTAATATTTTTTGTCCATTATATTGTTTATGTTTGAACAAATAAATACAGTAAAAATAATAATAATTTCTAATGAATAATATTTGAGAAATAATTATAATAAATCAAAAGAATGCCATGAATTTCTTGAATAACTACACTTTGAACTATTATTATACCATTAATACTTTTATTTCTAAAATTACATTTGTTAGGATTCAATTGTCTTTAGAATATAAACAAAAATATTTAAATTCATTTTCTCTGAAGCTCAATAAATTTACACTTTACTGATGGGTAGATATTCTAATGTAGGCTGAGTATTTAGAGTGAAACAGTTTGTTACGTCAACAATTCGAAACACTCAACCAAATTGAAAATAAATTTAACTAGACATAAAGTTTACATTGTAAGACCACTTCGTTAACAAAACACGATTAATGGTGAAATTCCTATGTTTATTCTCCCTTTTAGAAACCCTTTAGGCTTTCCCGTAATTACTAAGTGTTTGGATTATATTAATCACTGTATTAAATGGAATGTATACATAAATAACATTATCATAACTTTCTGCCTTGGTTTGTGCAATATGGGATCTTGTATGGACTTAAAGTTATAATACTATTGGGAAATAATATTATTAAATTTAAGTCGTAGAAATTTAATATTTACAAAATTATAATTATTTGATACTCGAAATATCATTAGTTATATTTTAATACAATTTTAGGGGTGTTAATTAAAAATACAAGTTTGAAAAATCAATCTTGGTTTTAGAGATTTAAAAATATTAACTTTATATCTTTAAAATGTTTGAAATTTTGTCAAAAGATGAGTTTAAAACCGCATTCAATGTAGCTAAAATTAATAGGAAGCAAATGTTAAGTTTAATTTTGAGTACATATGAAGTAAAAAAAAATGTTGGTGACATTGAAGATAACAATATGTAATATATACTATATAGTATATAATATCGTATATTACATAATATAATACATAATATAATGTCTGATATTATATTATATATATTATAATTAAAAACATTATATATGAAAATATTTACTATACATTATACATAAATATAATAATAATATTAATAATAATAATAATAATAATGTAGTTTTGATGTGCCCTTGGTGGCAATTTCACGTTTATATCACAAAATTTATAATAAGTTAAATTTAAATTGTATGCCCGCTTGTAAATTTTAGTTACACGTTATATACCCATTTTGTACTTATCTTCTATAAATGAGTACATTTTAATCAAAATCGGTATATGCGTTTTCAAAATAATAGATTGTTTGTGTTTGTTATTCTAGGTTCAGTATTTCTTGTTAATCTTTGCTCACAATCACTAAGCTTCTAAATTAAATAGCTTAAAGATAAATTTGGAAAAAATCGGAGAAATTGTTTAAGGAAGGCACGGACGCCATACATAAATTAATGTTTCATAAATCATCAAAATAGCATTCTAGATACAATTTCCTGGGTTTTTTTCTGTATGGCAATACTTTATTTTATTTTATTTCCTATATTGTATGTATGAGAGAGTATTAGGCCTATTTTTAGCACAGCGTCTTACTACCCGTTCGGGTTATACGCACTTACGCTAATGTGTAATGGTAGGGTGATTGTGAGATGAAATGGAGGACCTACAGTTTAACGTGGAATCCGAACCACGATGGAGGCCTGGCATTCCTCACATTCACAAGTTGTGATTAATACACGTCTTGTCAGAGGTGAAGGAAGGGTTTGGCAATCAGATAAATCTGTGCTGGGACCGAGGATTGAAACCCGGACCCCCAGCACCGAAGTCCGACACCTAAACTGCTAGGTCAAAAATGAGATAGTATAAAGTTGTTTTATGCCTGCTGTCTGAAGGTTGAATATTTTTTAAGAACCACGTCTTACTACCCGTTCCTACTATACGATTATGTACTAATTTCTTAAGGATTATTAAGATTTAATTTAAAGGAAATGCACCAACATTTGCTTGGATGGAGAGTGGAAACCCGTTTAGGGAAAGTAACACTCAGTGCACGTGACCAGGATCGTACACTGATCTCGCAGTCTTTGGCAGTCTAGTCTTGCACGAGAGTAGCGCGTTAGTCCACGCAGCCGCCGAAGTGGGTCTGAATAATACTAATATTAAAAACTAGAGATGGGTCGAGCCTATATTCCTTGAATCCAAATTTAATATTTTCGTTTGAATCTCGAATTTAATTTAAATTTTCGAATATTTAAAAATGTACAATTTAATGTGAAAATATTTAAAATTGTGTTTAAAAAGTTAGTTTAAGTGTGATGCTAATGACAAATGCAATTTGATATTTCCAGACGTATTACGTGATTAACAATAAAGAGAATAATTTTTTGTAAATTAGTAATTATGTTAGTAAAAGTGGTTATTTTTTATTGTTTTCATACTCTCCCAAATAAACAAGTATAAATATTTATTTCTACTAATTGCTTGGAATGGATAGATAAATACCAAACTATTCATATTATTTTATTCGAAATACTTTTTTGAGATTTTTACAAATCTAGAGCATCTCGAATACAATAGGATTACAGGAAATCGAAATTTGAGCGTATCATCCTTAAATAAAATTAATATATTGAATTATTTACATATTCTTTAAAATTCAGTCTATTTTACTAAATATTTACACGAACTGTTGACTTAAAGCAAATATATACTTGTTTTAGGTGAGTAAATAAGTAAACCCATTTTTGTTTCTGATTGGTGGAATGTAAGTTAACGTAACTAAGCATAAACAAAATATGTCCGAAGGTCATCTTCCGAGAGTCAATAATTGCGCTTGCATGGGCTATTATAGACAGACAATATCGTAGGGATGGGTTTGACAAGTTGAGCAAGAATGATTGTAGACAAGTCATAAACATTAAAGTTAGGGTTGTGAAACAAACAAAAATAATTCATTATTTTGAAAAATAACTATTTAAGTGATATATAATTTATGTTTATTTGTATAAGTGGATTAAAACGAATATTCAATAGGTGTAATCTCTTCCAAATTAACATGGATTCAAAATTAGTTTTATTTTCTTAAGACTAGCAATGCCCTGGTTTTGTTGGACACCGAGTAAGAAGGAAAATAATTTTTCAGGTCTTGTCCCGTGCGCAATCATACACCAACATTATTTCTTGGACGTGGCAGATCATCAGCTACTCAGAGATATCAGTACGATGATGTACATCATCAGATATCAGAAACACATCAACAGTGGAGATTGCCAGATACTCAGAGATATCAGAAACACATCCACAGTGGAGATTGCCAGATACTCAGAGATATCAGAAACACATCCACAGTGGAGATCGTCAGATACTCCGATATATCAGAAACACATCCACAGTGGAGATCGTCAGATACTCAGAGAAATCAGAAACACATCCACAGTGGAGATCGTCAAATACTCAGAGATATCAGAAACACATCCACAGTGGAGATCGTCAGATACTCAGAGAAATCAGAAACAAATCCACAGTGGAGATCGTCAAATACTCAGAGATATCAGAAACACATCCACAGTGGAGATCGTCAGATACTCCGATATATCAGAAACACATCCACAGTGGAGATCATAAGCACTTTGAGAAACACAAATACAGTGGTTCATGTTCAGCTTTTATGTGACGATTTGTATAAGTTGTTTCTACAGGGTAAGTGTTTAAATATAATGGCATATTTATATTAGTATTTTATTATTATTGTATACCAATAAAATATATACATTTTAAAGTTCACACTTTTAAAAACAAGTTCTAACTATAGATTGTTTGTATAAAGTTCCCATAATGGTGGTTAACTTTAATTATATCGTAAAGGAAAATGTTTGACCAAGAACATAACTGGTCAAATGCACTCGGAATTAAAAAACCAGCAATAGAGAAAATATGTTGTTTTTCATACAGTTTTAGTATTTACGTTTAAATACGACTCGTTTAGTATGTAATAAAATACTCAACATTTGAGAAATGTATCCTAGATCAGAATTAAGTCTCAGAACATCCTGATCCTATTTGGGGAACATTTTTTATCAATATATACTAAATAAAGTATCATAAGCTAGCTGAACTGAATTAGATACATAAAATATTAGTATTCAATTAATTAAATATTTCTTTAAAAAAACTCTTCTCTAGAGGATGTAATTCTTCTTTCTTGCGAAATAAAATGTCCTTACTGCTTGCAAACAATTTGAGAAGATATCTAGAAAAACGGTGGTAATAATTAAAATGGTGTTTTTATTATTATAGCTATAGGTAAACTATAAATATTAATTAAAATTCAATCAACGTTCCGATTTCAATTAACTGCATTTTAGGTAAAAAAAATCAATATTTAATAATTAATGTAAACCAGGTGTAATAAAATCATAAATTGTTTTAGCGTCGCTCTCTAATTATTTGTAGATATTATTCTAGCGCCACAAAACTAATATTAATATTTTATCTTTGTTAATAAAATGAAGAATTTGTGTGACTGTATGTCGTGATATGAGCATTGCGCCATATTTATCACAAGCAGGGTTCAGCAATTTTAATATTAGTAAACCTCGGGCACAAACCTCTGCACTACAAAGCTGGAATTTTAAATTTTTAACTAGATTATATTTTAAAAATTATTTAAAACTGGGTCGGAAGAAACAAAATTAAAAGTTTTTCTCTCTGTTTGAAACAAAAAAAAAAAGCTTTGCCCGGGTACTCCTGCTAGTTATAAATATATGAGAAAGATAACACAGCCTTAGATAATAACACACTTTTATATTATTTAATTGAAATATTTAACGTGTACTTTTTGAACCGACTAATTATTTCAGCATACAAGAGTTTATATGAGCGAGATCAAAAGGGACTATTAATTTTGCCAGGAAAGATATTTTAACATACTTTCCAGGGTTCTTTTATAAGTCCCAATCGACTTGGACCAAAGGATTTACTTTCCATCCATAGGACGATGTGCTACGAAATTTTATCGCTCAAGAAAAATCCGTTGACCTCGGATGAGTTTAAACCTACGAACATNGAGCACTCCCCGCCCCCTCCCTCCCCCCACCCCCCACCCCCCACAAGACAAATGAGGTCTACAAGAATAAACACACTACGAATTATTGAAATTAACTATTGAATTTACTCTTAACTAAATTATGTATTTTTTTAAATAAAAACCACAGTCAACACCACACAAAATAAATTACAACCATCTTGCACAATCAATCCTCAATCCCACCAAAATCATAGTAATTCTGTTTATTTTTCCCTTCTCTTTGCCACTCCCTTTCTTCTACAAACACAGATTGTTTAAATTGTCAGTGCGACATGAACCAACACGTAATGATACATTGTTCTAGAAAGCTACGGAACGAGTCCAGCAAAATCACTAATGACCGTGTCATTCAGCGGCATCCTTTTCCAAATTGTTCAGACAGATACAATATCTTCACATATTCCACATCTTAGTGCCTGTCCAGAATTTCTGGATATTCATAATCATAAATTTAGATATATATGAAAAAATTAGATACTATATGAATAGTATCTGTATTCATGTAGTCTAAGGATGGGGATTTTTTTTTCCAAGAAACTCTCTTCATATGACGTGACATAGATTCGAACACATTTGCAATGAGCGGGATCTAATGAGAGTCACACCTTAGTCCATATGATCACTAGTGTATGTTTTTATTAGTTTTCTATATTTTAACAGTAAATTAATAGAGTGAAAAGGAACAAATATTTGAGATCTATTCAGGTTTACTGTGAAAAGTGTATAAAAATGTGAAAAATACTTTTGTCACGTCTTATTGATAATGTTACTTCAGCCAGTGAGCCATCTGAAAATAAGTCATTCGTTATAATTAAGGTTGTGAATCACAACTTTTAAAATTGTTTTTGTAAATTATTACCAAGCGTGTGATCCAATATATTTTCACTAAGCCTTAATTGAGCCTTTCAATGTTTTTTTAAATGTAAAATGTTCTTAAGTGAATCAACTGATAAAAACCAAACCAAACATCATGTTTAGGTTTCACTTAGGATTGTGAACAAGAGTGAAGACTTGAGACTTAACTGCATCCGATGATATTTTGGACAATGACTGAACCAGTGCCAATTTGGGATTTCCGTTGCTGTGAACATTTTATTAGAGCGTTACCATGATTATAACTCTGCTCAAACATTATTAGTTGTAAAATATTTGCCCAACTTACGTCACTCAACGAATGAGTTAATTCGCATCTCTTCAAGTGGGGGGAGGTTCTAGTTTAGAATCTTCTATAGTTCCTTCACTCGACCATGTTTCCAAATATTGATAGTTTTTACCAACTAATGAGTTAGCCTATTATTACAAAATTTAGGAGTACATCATTGAGTCTTATTGAGTGTTTATCCCATTTAATGAAATGCGTTTATCTAGGTAAAAATTTACTAAAACATTTATTATATTAGGCTCTTTAGCACACGGCACTTGCAAATCTCATACCAACAAAACATTTCTACTCATTTGAGTAATTTTTTGTTATAATTTCGCGAGAACGTGTATTCAAACTTATATTAAGCACATGGTGTATATTTTTCACTCTTATTTTTGTTACATAATGTTAGATGCATAGTGGCTAACCTTAATATGTTTCCCCCTTCCGGCTTGGGTTTCTTTGAACGAATGCAAGATATTATGTTTCACCTCTTTGTTCAGTTCTCTTAGATATATTCCTGGTTAAAGTAAATAATAACTAAAACCGTGCTAAGATACAAAGTAACAACTTACAATGTAAAGTAGTAATTTGAGAGGTGTCACGACTTCTATTCACTTGAAATTATAATCTGAGTCCTTTTGCCATTTTAAAGCTCTGTTATCAGCAACATTTTGTGGATGATCAACTTTTAAAATCTTCCGTTGTATCAGTAATACTGTTTTGATCCTGCAGAATGTTATTTTGAAACCAATATTTATGGTAGTAATGTACACTTTGTTTACCCTGAAAGCAGTATTAATGTGACGGCTTAGAGGGCGGCCAGACTGAGTGAGCGAGCGACTAGAATATAAAACAGAAAACATTGGTTGTAATGAGAGGTGGCCAGACTGGGGCGAGCGACTGAGCGCGCGTGCTTGAAAGATAGAACTGGTTCTATTTTTCAAGCGCGCGCGCTCGACCCGGTACAGTATAGTTTACAGGCGCTAGGCAATATTATTGTGTGTTGGTTCATTGAGTGCTAGGAAAACTTCTCATTTTATCATTTTTATTAATATCGATAGGTTTAGCACACTTGCTACTAACGGCCTAATTTAATTGGTAAGATCATAATAAACCATACCTATATGTATATGTATGTATATATATGTAAAACTGATGTTCAAATACTTCAATATTATCAAAGTATTTTAATATATCAGTTTTACATATATATATATAGTTTATGATCTTACCAATTAAATTAGGCCGTTAGTAGTAGTTTTCCTAGCACTCAATGAATAACCTACAATAATATTTCCTAACGCCTGTAAACTAGACCGTACCGGGTCGAGCGCACTATCTCCAGTCTGGCCACCTCTCATTTCAACCAATGTGTCCTATTTTATATTTTAGTCGCTCGCTCAGTCTGGCCGCCCCCTTGTTTCGGTAGGATGGGGTTACCACACTAACAACCAAATTCTAGATTACTTTAATTTATTATTAGATGCTCTGTCTTACGATACCTCCATTTCTTTTGTCAGTCAACTTAGAAATCCAATGCCCTGTCCTCTGCTTCCTCCTTCAGCTCCAAGAATTTTCTTATTTCCTTCAATTAGTATACAATTTGAATCCTACTTCTTTCCTAGGCTCCTTTTTTCCTTAATATTTCCTTCCATTACGTCATGCAGAAGACAGTTACTCCTAAGGATGTGTCTGATCCAGTTTGCTATGTATCGAAGAACACATCCAACATGGTTATTTTCTCACCCACTTTTCATGGGACTTCTTCATTTGTCAATCTGTCTGTCCACCTGAACTTCTCAAGTCTTCTCCGGCACCACATTTCAAAGCTATCCAAGTATTTCTTGTCCATCTTTATGATAGTCCAAGCCTCTGCTCCATACAGCACGAGGCTCCAAATGCACTCTAATACAAAGCAAATAAACGCAACCTTTAAATTCATTGTACATTCACAGGAAAGTAACCTAAATGTGGCTTTTAGAGCACGACATCCTTATAGCATTTACATGTTTTTATCACTCTGCTTAGAATCTATAGTTTCATATTGATCCAAAAGTTGTGTATCCAAATTACTTTAAATTACACTGATACTATATTAGATTTTCGACCAACCTTTTCGGTCTGTTTAAATTTGGCACAAGCCGACTAAAGCCTAACCAAAAGAAACAAACTGCGTCAAACACTAGATCATTCCCCTCAACCACTTGGTTCATCTCCGACTACCATGAACCATAAAAAATCAATTTAAAAAAAACAACGGAATCAATTCTTTTTATGGTTTTGTCAGTAACTGCTGATATAGGCCCTAATACTTTTAGGTGGAAGGAGCATACTAAGAGATTCTACGCAAACAACGATTCAATCAAACAAAACAAATTTTAATCTCGTCTCATGGTAATCTGGTGCTAACCATCACATTTAAGGAACACTTACTTCTCTGTTTATCAGAAAAATGTCGTACCAGAGGATTGGAAAAAACCCAGAGAAAACACTTAAGTACGTTTACCTAGATTCGCGTTACTCCCTCCAATCCTGCATCAGTTTTACTGTTGTTGACGCCGCGACCTTGCTCTGCCCTTCCACCCCTATACAAGGATTAAGAAGGCTTAATTTAGATGAAATACACCCGCATGTGCGTGGATGGAGAGTGGAAAACCATTTATGAAAACCACTCTTAGTGCACTCTACCGGTATCGAACCCCGATCTCCCAGTCTTCAGCAGTATTTTGGTTCAAATGTACTGTAAATATCAACTGAAATTACAATGAGAGACAAAGGTGTTATCCTTCATATTTTGAAATAAATTCTCTAAAATATTTTGTTATTTAAATATTCCTGAATTAAACTGGAATATAAAGATAAATAATTATAATGTCAGGGTATTTCGCATGAAATTGTGTACATCTCTATGAAAACAAACAGTAATGACATGCTACTATTAGACAGCAGTAGCTCAGAAAGGTGAAGAGTATTGACACTGTTTATTATGGGATACATTATAAAGTAAGAAACTTAATTATTAGTTGGATTAGTGTTCAACTTTTATTTGAACCCCAAAAAAATTCACTTTATGAAAATATTTTGTGAATATCTGGGGGGGAAAAAATTGTGTTCTATGAACTACTAAAAAAAACGCTCGTTGTAGTCAGATACGTTGTAATCTATATAATGGCTGCTTTAAAAATAAAGCTTTGAACCAGTTTTGATGTGCAAAATAACAAAAATAAACAATATTTAAAATGAAGTATAATATTGTGACAATAATTCATGAGCGAAATAGATTATTTTTCTAAAAGTGGGACTGGGATTTCCAATAACTCCAGTGATATTCAATGAAACAAAAATAAAGCTGGTATTACGGGGATTAAAAGGAATTCAATTATTACTCTAATGATAATATCATAATACTACTTTTTTATTAGGTAAAGCTACTGTAATTGATAAAATATAATATCACAAAATAATATTTAAATTTTATAATTCATTAAATAATTAGAAATCAATCTAAATGAGCTGAAGAGACATTTTTAAGTTAAATAGATATTATGAAATGTTCAACTTATATGCACAAGTTCCTGTAATCTCAAAATCATAAACTATTATTTTATATATTACTATATTAGAATATCTAGTTCATGTAAAGTGTAAATGCATACATAAATTACTATAAACATTTGGTCTATGAAAATTTGCATATTTCATTAAAATATAAATCCACTCGTAATTTGTGCTTACAATTCGCAATGTTTGAAGTTTTCAACATAATTTATTATCAAGCTATGTCGTACAGCCGGATAAAGTGGTACAACACAGTCAGGTATTCCCTTGTAAATCTTGACTTCTTAGCACATTTCCACATAGTTTGTATCTCTTTTTACCTACCCTCACCACCTGATATCTCCCTCCATCATTTTCCATAACTCCATTTTTCTTCCGGAACCACTTCCCTTTTGTCCATCAAAACCACTCTTGCTAACGACGTCCTCGCCGGATGGACGTATCAGGGGATATTCATGAAAACTCCCTTTTTAGTAAGGGAAAAACCCGTCGCCTTAAAATCTACATTCATTATCACTTCTAAGGGAGCGGTGGTTCTTATGGGGTGAAAATTTAACTTCTTTCTCTCTCGGAAAACTGTTGCCAAATCTCCTCTCTTTCAGTTATGTCAGAAGGTGGGGTGTTGGAATATGGAGGGTCTACTAGCAATATTGACAAACCAGTCTTTCTGGTGTTTAATGGAAGTGTCATCACGAAAACCAGAGATTGGAAACATTGTTTCTCAAAAGCCGATTTCTAAATTTATAGCTAGTCAATCGAATGAGCCGATAAAATACTAGCACTAACTCTATTTTCAAGACTATAGTAAGGGAGACAATTATATTATAATACTCATTAAGCTATTTACTACACAAATGGTGAGTTAATTTTCCTAGTTTTTTTTAATTTGTTCTTAAAAATCAATCAATATTTTCATAACATAGTTCTCTAAACATTAGGGTTTTCATTAAATGTATAAGTTACAGTTAATTATCGATTTCTGATTTATTAAACAATCTCAGAATAGTTGTTAAAAAGAGTGAACAAGCTTTATTGAGGGAGAATCTATATTTTACTGACTTCTGTAACCTTCGTGGAATAGAAATTTCTCTTGTAAGGGCGTAGAAAAGGCTACGTGTTGGTTGCGCATGTATGTGTTTGCACCCTGGGAAAAATAACCATGTGTGTTTACATCCACTCAATATTCAAATCACTCTTCTTATTCTAAGGAAGGTAAATGTTTGTGTTTACAAAATTTGTTTATGCTATTTCCTTTCAAAAATATTTAATTTATGTTTTATTTTCCCCCCGGCGGAATAGAGATATCAGGTCAATAGCGGGCCCACCTTAGAAGGATTAGATTTCCATGTTTTGCTCTCTTGGAAGGGAGAACCAGTATGGAAGAACGTCCACGATTCTCTTGTAAGAGAAGACGAGCGTTTACTGACTTCCATAAAGATCATGAGATGAAAAATCTCGTTGATTTGATTGTTAATTAGTTTCACATTCACTGACAATATTTCTCCATTTTATAAACTACGGTCTCGTAGTTTAACTCATCCACAATAGTGTTCGATAATTTTGACAAAACAATAAATCTCACTCTTACTTTGTGCCATTTCGTATCGCTACAAAGCAATGACATGGACTACACGGGGGAGCGTTACTTTACGACAAGATTAAGTAACACCTGAAACCACGCCATAAACTACAACTGGAATGAACTTTATCGCCACTTGCAGTGTGGGCTGGGTTAGAAAATATTTTTACTAATTCTGTCTCTCAGCATATAACTTACGCTTTAGTATATAATTTAAGGCGATTGGCCTTTTTCATTTGGCGTGGAAATGCAGAGACATGGCAAAAAACTGTTATCTTCAAGAATTTTTATTGTTTTGCAATTTTCTTTTCGGAAACAGTTTGTTCAAGAATAGAAGCATGTTGATTAAGTTATCGATTTCTGATTTATTAAACAATCTCAGAATAGTTGTTAAAAAGAGTGAACAAGCTTTATTGAGGGAGAATCTATATTTTACTGACTTCTGTAACCTTCGTGGAATAGAAATTTCTCTTGTAAGGGCGTAGAAAAGGCTACGTGTTGGTTGCGCATGTATGTGTTTGCACCCTGGGAAAAATAACCATGTGTGTTTACATCCACTCAATATTCAAATCACTCTTCTTATTCTAAGGAAGGTAAATGTTTGTGTTTACAAAATTTGTTTATGCTATTTCCTTTCAAAAATATTTAATTTATGTTTTATTTTCCCCCCGGCGGAATAGAGATATCAGGTCAATAGCGGGCCCACCTTAGAAGGATTAGATTTCCATGTTTTGCTCTCTTGGAAGGGAGAACCAGTATGGAAGAACGTCCACGATTCTCTTGTAAGAGAAGACGAGCGTTTACTGACTTCCATAAAGATCATGAGATGAAAAATCTCGTTGATTTGATTGTTAATTAGTTTCACATTCACTGACAATATTTCTCCATTTTATAAACTACGGTCTCGTAGTTTAACTCATCCACAATAGTGTTCGATAATTTTGACAAAACAATAAATCTCACTCTTACTTTGTGCCATTTCGTATCGCTACAAAGCAATGACATGGACTACACGGGGGAGCGTTACTTTACGACAAGATTAAGTAACACCTGAAACCACGCCATAAACTACAACTGGAATGAACTTTATCGCCACTTGCAGTGTGGGCTGGGTTAGAAAATATTTTTACTAATTCTGTCTCTCAGCATATAACTTACGCTTTAGTATATAATTTAAGGCGATTGGCCTTTTTCATTTGGCGTGGAAATGCAGAGACATGGCAAAAAACTGTTATCTTCAAGAATTTTTATTGTTTTGCAATTTTCTTTTCGGAAACAGTTTGTTCAAGAATAGAAGCATGTTGATTAAGTTATATTTTTTATATACACACCTCCTCTATTATTTTAACAGTGTTCAAATATCGATAAACTTGACATTTTTCAATAGAAAACTGCCGGCTTCATAACAAAAAGTATGAAAATGTAACAATTAATAAACATCGATACAGTGTCTTAGAAGGAGTGTTGAAAATATTAACGTAAAAATGTCACTCGTTCTCAAGAAAACTGATATTTCTAAACGTATGATTTTTCCGAAAGACCTGTCTGGTAGCTAGCGTAATCTACGGTTTCCGTGATCCATCTGTTCTTGTTGGTGCGGAAGGATACTTTGGTCAGTTGTGAAGCCACGCCAAGCCTTTCACCCTCTCACCCACCACCCCACAAAATAGGTTTTAGACTTACACTCGACAGGGCCAAGGGAATTAATTTGTGTACCTCATCAGTGAGCCTATTGATGAAATGTAAAACTTTTCAAGTATGTTTTTCTGGTCAGGAGGATAGTGGGGATATGATTACAATAAGCTACATACTAATTAAGAAATATATTTTTTAAACTTCAATAATTAAATTAGTATAATCTAATATTCTTTTTACAGCTACGTTGACATTAATTTATACTATAAGATTAAGCATGTTCTCATAAAACTTGGTTTTCTTTATTGTATTAAAAAATATCTATTTTGTGGTCTTTATCCTAAGGTTAATAATACTCCGTACATTTTTGCTTAGTCAATTTTTTTGCTTTATTTGTTTTAACTTTGCAGAGAAAAATATAAAATAATTATATGAAAGCTAGCGTTGGGATCTAATGAATATTGTATAGCTGAAGATTACACATTTTTTGCAACATAGCCAAATTTGAAACAGTTTACTACTAATTTTTAATATAGGAAATATAAGATTTGAATGTATGATTGAAACAAATTATGAAATTAAAATGAAATTCTTTAAAGTATAATGTAACATTAATACATACAACACATTTTTTAACAAGTAAGCTAAAAGTTATTTTTAAATCTGGTTGTTTCGTGGTTGTCTTGCATGATATGACAACAGCGCAATATTTACCTAAGCACGATCAAAAAATAAGGTAAATGAACTAATAGACACTGTTACAGAAATATTTTTCAATTTTCAGAATATGATATCTAGATGCGGCTAAATTCGTACTAAACATATAGTATAATAGCTTTGGCTATTTGATTCTTAGAAATTTTTAGGATAAAAGAACATCACAGTTCAACAAATAGCATAAATAAATTATATCCACTGGTTCAGAAACATATTGAATAACAAACATATTTTATTTTAAATAGCTATGTCGCTGCTAGCTAGGCATTATATTGATTTATCCTTTGATTTTTAGCTTTGCTATCGCAATGCAAAGGATAAAACTTAAGATAGTCTTTAGTTTTTTTGTTCGTTTATTTTCAAGATTATTCTCGTCTGCCTAAACAGAATTATTTTTTTTACCATATTATAGATAAGTTTTCTTACTGGCGATTTCCCGCCATCTATTTTTTAAATTACAAACTTTCCAACTCTTATGGCCACTGTAGCATAGTCCTTTTACAAATTTAGCAAATTTAAATTTTCTTCCATCACGAAAATAAGATTTTATAATGAATTTGGAAAGCTTTTAGGTTACTACTCCGCCCATTCCCTTTTACAGGCCCCTTCCTAAATAGTAAATATCTAGCACCTAGTATGCTATTGAAGTAATACATCTACATTCCGGAAAAATTTCAATTTTATCCTTCACCTGTTTTTTTTGTTGTTGTTTTTTTTTACTTTAGAAACTCCCATCTTCCCGCTCAACCTCCTTACTTATTTTCTATGTTTAAATTCTTCAATCTTTTATGGTTGTTTGGAGTGGTCTTAATTCTTTTTTTCCTAATCTCAGTTTTCTACTACACATAAAAGTAGTGTTTCTATTAGTATTGAAAATTGTAGCACACTTTCCCTATTAAATAAATTTTACTTAGGAATTTTAGGTTATCTGGAGTTGTCCTGCCTGCCTTTTTTTTTTTTACCAATCCTAGAAGTGTTTTCAGCACCTCCCCCTCCTTGCTGAAATTCATGTTTCTACCACACTGAGATGTAGGTATTTGCTTACTATTAGTTTTGGAAATTTTGAACCCCCTTCAACCTATTCTCCAATTCACTCTATAAATTTAAATTTTTAAGATTTGTTAGGTTTCCTGGAGATTTATCTCTCTACCTGATTGCCAAATTTAGATTCTCTAAGATATTTAGTAGCTATATTTCAGTTTAACACCCACATTTCTTGGAGTTCGATCTAAAAATTTAAGGTTTTTAGACATTTATGATTATTTGGAGAGTGGTTACTTTATCTTACCGCCAAATTTTAATTGTACACGTCATCTTATTTTTTTTAAATTATAGCCCCAATTTTCGTTACCCCATTTTAAAATGTCCCAGTCTTAAGATATTTCGGGTAATATGAGGCAATCCCTTCAATGTATATGGAAATGTATTTTATTTTACGAACAGATCTACTTTCAGCTTGATATATGGGATGTTCCGAAACTCATAGCCCAAACTGCATACATAGTGTGTTTGAACCAAAAGTAATACATTACTATACATTTACATCCGGAAAACTATGCTAATGCCATTAAAGTGTGTAACTTTTCAGCGTACAGCACCGGGAGAGCAAAGCTGTGCAAGCATGCATGTACAACAGGTTGCATAGGAATTAGGCGTGCAGCACTACACACCTCAACATCTTGGAGCCGGATGCGAGTGTATAGGAATTTTGTATTACTTTTAGTTAAAACAATTTATAGGTGCAATTTGGGCTATGAGTTTCCGAACATCCTGTAAAGAGAATACAGTATTATCATAAAAGATTAATAAATTTATAATATTATACCAAATAGCTTTAGTCAACACATGCATAAATATTTTTTTAATTTGACCCAATAAATTATTTTAGCTCCATTAGATTATTTAAAAACTTATTATTTAGACTTATAAATACTTTAATGCATTGATATATTGCAGTACGTATCAAATTGGAACAGTCAAATAAACAAAAACACTAACTCATCAAACCCTAAACAAACAACAAATTTAATTTAATAACTCTATAATAATTACTGTGTTGTAAAAAAAAAATTACTTTAATTTATATTTTTACCATACCAGATAAAAGCTGGCATTTAAAAAGCCAGCTGGAATGTAAAAAACTTGTTTGAAATTATGTTGGAATACAAAGCAAATATGAGTATTATTTTAAAATAGGATCAAAGAGCATAAATGAAATAATATAACGTTACAAAACATGTGATTTAGAATAAAAATATACATTGATAAATATTTCCAGTGAAGCGAGAATTCTGTTGAATATAGAAAGATAAATGTTTCAGTGAAGCGAACATTCTGTTGAGTATAGCGAGATAAATATTTTCAGTGAAGTTAAGATCAGTCGAAGACGGGGAGGGAACCTAAGATCATATGCCTAAGCGCATAAAGATCGAATGTCAAGTCAAAAAGTTTCAACGAAATATCACGGAAGACATGGATTCAGACTCGGAACTGCGGTACGAGCTAAAATCTTCCCGTAAGGCAGCCCCCGAAACAGCATCGGAGACGCAATCAGAACAATTCGCGGCCGACGACGCCAGCGAATTCACAGCAGTCATATCTACGCTGGACATCCTAGGACAACCAGACTTTGGCTACCACACAAGTCTCGCCATCCAGAAACCACGGGATACGTACATCTGAAGGATCAAGACAGATACCACCTCTCCTCCAACAGAGATGACTACATCTCTAGACCCGGCAACCATGGCACTAAAACTACAAACCCTACAGGAGACCATGAACATGATGGAACAACGCTTCCAAGAAATCAGTTCCCAGTTGGGATCAACAGCAGCAACTACAGAGACCCCCTGTGTTGGGGCCGGTCCTTCTACGGGTCCAACCCAGCCGATGTTTTCGCAACTACATCCGACGGCAGACGTCCGGGAGTCTCTGGAAACGATAAGCACTCTAACGCTTGCTATCACGGAAGAAGTAGCACTTCGTCTGACCTTAGGAAGGATGGCCAACTACTAGAAGCTCAGCCAATACGGGACGCCCACGAAAGAAAGTTCATGTTAGGAATAATGCAGGACCACCCCCGGCTTCCGTCGGTACATCGCCGTGCCTAAGTCTTGGTCAGATGGCAGTACAGGCCAGCGGAGACTCAGCGGGAATAGTGCTATACCCTCCAGGGTTTGCCTCTACTGCACCTCCGGTGGCTCAAGTCGTCTACTGGGATCGTAAACAGTCAACTAGGATCTCAAGAGGCAGATCCACACGAGGCAGGAGATAGCACACCTCCCCTAAAGGATCTGGACAGCGTGGCATCTACGGCTACAATGTCCTTGGCTCTTCTCGCCAACACGCCTTGACAGGGTGAAGAGCAGGCGCAACATCAAGCACATCCTCTGTAATATCTTAAAATGAATTAAGCTTGTATGATTGTGTCAATAAAGGAGACCTCGGTCTCAGGTCTCCCTCTCAGTTTTCAGCTGCCCGTTTCCAGGCCTTCCATTCCTTTTACCGCCAAGCTAAAACGGTATAAAAGGGGTGGTCGGCTGGGAGAGAGTGATCATTAGGAGACCAAGAGGGAACCTAGTTAAAAACTAATAGATTCTTCTTGTATATTTATATTTCCTTTAAATGAAAAATGACACCTGAACACGGGAATCAAATCCGAAACCTTTGGCTTAATGTACTAAGTCTCTAACCATTGAGCTATCCAGGAATCGTCTTCACCTGGGATGGACGTGCGGAAATAATCAGCCACATATTATGTGTAATCAATTAAGATCATGAGTTATCAGATAACGCAGCCATCTTAGACTAGATAAGGCTTTATGCTGCCAATGACAATTTGCCAATGACAACTGTACAAATGTACACATCATGACGTATTAAATAGCTAAGCTAATTTATCTGTTAGTTACGGTCATAACATATCTAAATATATTCCTTAAATTGACACCTGGAGACGGGAATTGAACCCGGGACTTATGGCTTAGTATACCAAATCTCTAACTGCATATTTACAATAGTGGTGTAAGAATGAGGAAGAAACAAGTCAAAGGAAGGTCATTTGAATTTTTAAGAGGGTGGGAAAACATTTCGGACAAACCATTTCCGTTAGCATGGTCGGGTTTTCAACCACAATTTTCCCTTCACCAGCAAACCAGGCCTGACAAGAAGTGTCACCATTCCTATCATGAATGGCAGGTCAAGACTAATTATTAAGGGGGCGGCCAGACTGAGCGAGCGAGCGACTAAAATATAAAATAGAACACATTGGTTGTATTAAGAGGTGGCCAGACTGGAGCGCGCGAGCGAGCGAACGAGCGACTGAGCGCGCGCGCTTGAAAGATAGAATTATTATTATTATTATTATTACCGCGTCTTACTACCCGTTCGGGTTATACGCACTTACGCTAATGTGTAATGGTAGGGTGATTGCGAGATGAAATGGAGGACCTACAGTTTAACGTGGAATCCGAACCACGGTGGAGGCCTGGCATTCCTCACATTCACAAGTTGTGATTAATACACGTATTGTCAGAGGTGAAGGAAGGGTTCGGCAATCAGATAAATCTGTGCCGGGACCGAGGTTTGAGCCCCGGACCCTCAGCACAGAAGTCTGACACCTAACCCTTAGACCACCAGGTCACCTACTTGAAATGTAGAACTGGTTCTAGTTTTCAAGCGCTTGCGCTCGACCCGGTACAGTCTAGTTTATCAGGCGCTAGGCAATATTATTGTATGTTGGTTCATTGAGTGCTAGGAAAACTTCTCATTTTGACATTTTTATTAATATAGGTTTATCACACTTGCTACTAACGGCCTAATTTAATTGGTAAGATCATAAACCATACTTCTATGTAAATATATATGTATATACATATATATGTAAAACTGATATGTTAAAATACTTCAATATCATCAAAGTAGGCCTTTACAAATAAGAATTACCATTAGCGTGGAGAGAGGATGAGAAAACCACAACAATAAATCACTTGTTAAAACTCCCCTCAGTTCACTCAGCAAAGATTCGAAGCCTCCTCGTTAACAGCTAACGAGAGCTATCTGCTAATTACGCGCTCGCCAGTCTGGCCACCCAGTCGCTTGCGCGCTCGCTCGCACGCTTGTCAGTCTGGCCGAACCCTAAGCCAGAGTGTACAGCGACTGAATACTGATGCAGTAATCCCCCTGATTTCTCCCCAGGTGGTGTCTAACATACAATATCATTATGTGAAAGGACGCAGCCTGTTTGTTAGAAGGAGGCTCTTATGTTAATGTTCATGAATCATAGATTTTTCCCTCTTCTACGCTGGGGGACGGTGCCAGGTGTTTCAGGCTGATTTTAACTTAACATTATTGCTGAGCTGTAATCACAGAAGTATCAAATTAAAATTGAGCGCAGCAGAAGTTTAAATTCGTACTTTCTCTGGTAGAATTAATATCTTATATGATTTTGATAGCTGTGTGTGTTGTGCTGACATAATATATTGATTGGTGAAACTTTCACGGCTAGATAAAATAATAAAACATTTCCTGAGTGATGAAAATTTAATCCCCCGAAAATTTTTGTTTTAATCTAACCACAGCTGGTGTGGTGATTAGGATATTATTTCCCAATATTTTTCTAGCCTTGTCAAATATTTTATACTTTTTTTTCGCTTTAAACTTATTTATTTCACATTCTTTTAAATAACTATTAATTCTCACTCTATATTGAAATATGGTAGTTTACAAATTGATTACTTTTTTTTAATTGCAAACTTTGTGTTGTAGTCCTACTGATCAAACTATCATTTAGGTTATAGGCCTGTTAGAAATAGGCCTATTATTATATTAGCCTAAAACAATTTTAAAGATAAATGTAATGAGTCTCTAACATAAATTCTGATGTTCAAAACTTTTATTAACACATTTATTTAATTTAACTAAACACACAATGATTTATCTCGTGTATTCATTCAAATTAACGAACTATGTAAAAATGTCACATTGTCTTAAATGTGTGTTAGAAAGAAAGATATACCCGAAAGCTTATTTCCCTCTTACATAATGGTGTGCTGATTACAGCTAGAAAATTTTACTTAAAGATGTATGTCTGTTCAGTTTATATGAAGGTCGCTGGGTCCAACCAATCTAGTGACCAAGACTTCGATCCCGCCTACCCTAACAAGTATCAAGTGAACTTCACACTGAGTTCACGCCACTTTGACAGAGAAGGTCTAACTCACCGGTGCGCAAGGACGTCGTAATATCTTACGTCCCTGATGTTTTCGCAGAAGATCTAACGTGCCCTGGAGAATAATCTCTTCTCCAGTCCGTGTATTCTCACATCTAATAGAAGGAAGGAGGTTAGCTCAGATTCGGCCTTGGGAGCTCCGAGTGATCAAACTATCATTTAGGTTATAGGCCTGTTAGAAATAGGCCTATTATTATATTAGCCTAAAACAATTTTAAAGATAAAAGTAATGAGTCTCTAAAATAAATTCTGATGTTCAAAACTTTTATTAACACATTTATTTAATTTAACTAAACACACAATGATTTATTTCGTGTATTCATTCAAATTAGCGAACTATGTAAAAATGTCACACTGTCTTAAATGTGTGTTAGAAAGAAAGATATACCCGAAAGCTTATTTCCCTCTTACATAATGGTGTACTGATTACAGCTAGAAAATTTTACTTAAAGATGTATGTCTGTTCAGTTTATATGAAGGTCGCTGGGTCGAACCAATCTAGTGACCAAGACTTCGATCCCGCCTACCCTAACAAGTATCAAGTGAACTTCACACTGAGTTCACGCCACTCTGACAGAGAAGGTCTAACTCACCGGTGCGCAAGGACGTCGTAATATCCTACGTCCCTGATGTTTTCGCAGAAGATCTAACGTGCCCTGGAGAATAATCTCTTCTCCAATCCGTGTATTCTCACTCTAATAGAAGGAAGGAGGTTAGCTCAGATTTGGCCTTGGGAGCTCCGAGCGCCAGACGAAGGAAACGATACCAGCCTTCTTGGAGGCGGAAATAACTGTAACAAGGGTGGTATAACCAGGAGGGAGCGGAGATAGGACGCAAGTCTGGAAGAATCCGATCTTATGAACGTGCGCTGGATGAATTTCCAGTGCCAACACCAACTGACATAGCCTATGCGTCCCCCACCGTCTACTTAAGTTTACATTTAAAAGTTATATTTTAATAATACTAATTTATCGTTTTAGATTTTTCCTGATGATTAAAGTCAAATAGTATCAGTGTAGTAAATCTAAACAGTTTAAAACAATGATCACTAATATGGTGTATGAGGGCGTTTAGTCCCCCCAACCCCAAGTCATTTAATTGTTCCACTGTGAATGGTCAATAAACTGACTCAGTAAAGCAAAAATCATGAAAAAGTATCGCGTTCCCACCTATTTAATTTTAAATACTCTTATCATTTGACAGCTTTACTAAGTATACAGCCAACTATAGTACTGGTAGACGAGAGCCCGAAGTAAGGAATATGTAGGATATATATATGAGTATCCATGCAACTTTAGTACGGTCCTATAATTGAGCGACGTAATAAAGATGTAGGCTGTATCCATGATTGACTATCCATACAGCTTTAGTACGGCCATACAAGAGCTCGAATTAATAAAGATGTAGGCTGTATCCATGACTATCCATATAACTTTAGCACGGCCATACAATAGACCGAAGTAATAAAGATGTAGGGTGTATCCATGAATATCCATACAACTTTAGTACGGCCATACAAGAGCCCGAAGTAATAAAGATGTAGGGTGTATCCATGACTATCCATACAGTTTTAGTACGGCCATACAATAGACCAAAGTAATAAAGATGTAGGGTGTATCCATGATTATCCATACAGTTTTAGTACGGCCATACAATAGACCAAAGTAATAAAGATGTAGGATGTATCCATGAATATCCATACAACTTTAGTACGGCCATACAAGAGCTCGAATTAATAAAGATGTAGGCTGTATCCATGACTATCCATACAGCTTTAGTACGGCCATACAAGAGCTCGAATTAATAAAGATGTAGGCTGTATCCATGACTATCCATACAGCTTTAGTACGGCCATACAAGAGCCTGAAGTAATAAAGATGCAGCGTGTATCCATGACTAGCCAAACAACATTATTACTCCCATACAAGAGCCCATTATAGTGTGGATGCAGTCCAAAACCTTAGCTCACTAGACAGACACGTTACCTACTGAACTAATGTTTGGTATCGACCTGATCACTAGGTGACAAAATGTAACTAGAGTATAACGTTATAGAGCGATAGACCAACACTGTGGGTAGCTGGTATCTTCACCCGAAACTATATTAGGCTATGGTATAACAAATTGTTTTTGCTCATGAAACATATTTTAAAATATGTAACACTGACTCGACAATTACAGCCTATTGAACTAAGCTAACTAATAAGTATAATAAATATATAAGTTAAGACTTCGATATTATTATTTTTGAAATTATGAAGATATGAGTTTAGATTAAAGAACTATAAAAAAAGAATACTGATGATGAAATTTAATTATAACATAAAGATGTCAGACAATTAAGCCTCCAGATTTCGCCACCTAATCTGGAATGCATTAAGGAGTAATGAAACGTTAATGAAGATAAGACTAAGAAATGATTAAACTTTTTCATGAATATAATTAACTTTCAAATCATACACGTTGTAAACAAAACCTTTGACAAACGGTGTTAGCTTTGTTTTAACTTGTTATTTTAAATAAGTTTTACAGTTTTTCATTTTTTCATTCTTGTATTTAACTAATATTGTACTCAAATTTTATATGATACGAATAATTATTCGCCCATTTAACTCGTGTAAATTTTTTGTTTTTGAGTCAATGGAATATTTTATATGTTATGATAACTTTGGTTAAGGAAATTGCTTTTCCAAGAGTATACATAATATTTAGTTATTTTTGTTATAGTGAAATTTTATCACCAGTAATATTTTTTTTTTAAATTCTTTAATCTGAATTGATATCTTCATAGCTTCAATATAATAATATCTAAGTCTTAACTTATATTTTATTGATTTACTCCTTACTAAAGATTTATTTAGAATGTTTTTAAAATGGTGTTTAATAATTATAATGGTTTTCATAGTAATGTAAAATTTACCAAGCCCTGTGCGTGTAGCCAATATTATAATTTTTTATGTGAATGGCAAGTAACTCTTCAATCTTGAACGTCATAACTGTCTAACAGCGAGTGATGTGCTCTTCAATACCGGGTGGTGTGTAAATCGAGCTACAATCTCGGCTAATTCAAAACGCTACGACATATTGATGAGAGGTAATATTGGTCCGTAGTTTTTCCAAAAATAAATGTGAACTATTAATATAATTTTTTTACATAATATACCCAAGAAAAAACATTTATAACAAGACAAATTTTTTTATGTTTTACTTTAAATATTTCCATATTTATAGGGTTTTAATTAATTTTCAAACCTCTTATAAAAAATATCCAAAACAGACTTTGCAGATGTTGTTCATAATTATTACCATAGCCAACATAAAATTATTGGGTTTTCCACACAATTGGAACGATATTTATAAAGTGATATATTTGGAAACTCGTAAAACCAAGACAATAGATTAACTTTAATATTCGTATAGAGCACGAGGTTTAAAAATTTGTTTGGTAGTTTATTATGCTTTAAATAGATGCATCAGTGAATATTATATAATATAGTAAACCAATTTCATGGAAATACCTATATTAATTTTAAGCTACAAAATGGCAACTACGATGGGTGGAAAAAGGTAAGGTAAAACACGGTTAGAAAGAGATTGTAAGTGTCCATAAGATACTGTACTGCAATAAGAGTGGGACGGCCTAGTCTTGTTATTTCCACGCATGTGGCGTGACGCTATTGGCCTGAACGTAACTATACGTTGAGCGTTCTGCTAGATCCATATAATATCTATAAAATATTGGTTTTTTTCATGATTCTATATTAATTGTTTTTATGCTTTTTTGCACCAAAATAATTTTACTAATGTTTCAATACCTGCGATTTTAGCCTAACAACTCTTGTTTTCCAACTATAAACACTTTATAAACAGTTAGAAAATACATTTCAACAGTTCACTCACTATCACAGAACCTATAGTTGCTTTATATCTTAACCCCTTTATTTGTTAAATAGAATTTCCAGTAAAATCTTAATAGAATATGAGACTTATTTAAATAAAAAATGAAATAATGGGGAAATCGACAGAATCCACTTATATTTAAAATTAATGTTTTCAACATTGGATGTCATAAAAAGCAAATACGAATCTATATTTATTGATGATTGCAGGGAGATTTCTTACGATCAGAAAATATATAATCCCCTTCTCCCAGCTTAGGAGAAATTTCCTGATTAATTGCAGTGAAATGCAAAGACTACACTGGCTTTAAATGCGAATTCAGATTATCCGTTTGAGGGTCAAATGGCACTTTTATGTTTTATAAATAGTTTAAAACTATCTTTAGTATTATGACCCACCTCAGTGGCGTAGTTAGCTAACGCACCAGTCGTGTTGGGATTGACTGTCGAGGATGGGGAGATCGAGGTTCGAATCTCGGTCGGGTGAATTGAGGGTGGTTTTTCCTCAATGGTTTTCCACTCTCCCTCCACGCAAATGCGGGTTCACTTCCTCTATCTTCCTCTAAATTCAACCTTCCCAATTCCTAACCCATTAGTGTAATTAGTACTTAAACGTATAACCCGAACGGGTAGTAAAACGCGGTGCTAAGTATTATTATTATTTAGTATTATGTTTTAGATTCTCGATTTTTTCAACATTCACAAGGATGGGCCAAAAGTAATATCTGAATAATTTTATTTATACCTTTCATATGTAATGAAAACCTTTTTTGCCTAACTTTAATATCAAATATATCAAGATTCATAAGTTAAAGGGCGACAGTCAGCCAGTAGGGATATTTTAATAGTAAGACTAGTATAATTTATGTTTATAGTAATTAATATTGCCATTATTGTACTACCTTAACTTAAGTAGATAATACGTAAACCAAGGATCCGGTTTAAAACACGGATAAGAGGGGTTGCGTTTTAAGGAGTGAAATGATCATTCACCTAGAGAGAGTATGAAAAAAACTAGTGGAAAAAAATAACACTCTTGTGGTTAAGATAAGATCAGTCTATATGGGCTCATAGTTGTTACTTTGATAGTTTTTTACTATTCCAACCAAGAATAACCATTATTTTATGAGCACCAGAAACAAATCCAGTGTTCACGGCTGTGTAAGTTGGGTTATAAAGCAATAAACCAATGCTTAGGAGAAGAAATATATTTTTTGCGGGGCAAAATATGACTAAATTTTTTTTAAATGGCGTAAGCTTTTTTTTAAATATAGTAACCAACTAAAATTTCCTCATGGTTTTATCGCGCAACACTGTTTTTTTTTATCAAAGGATAAAACACAATATCTTCCTCAACTCTAGCCTACGAAATACTACTTAAGACACTTCGGCTGTTCTAAGTGACTTGATCTATATACTCTCTAATATTACACACCTGTTTTTGAAGTTATCAATAAATATAAAGTCTTAGAAATCTCAAATTCCTTTCATTTTTTTTATCAAGAAAGCATAAAATCTATTCAATTTTTTGTTGCTGTTTAAATTTACACTCAAACAACATATGTGGTTTCCCTCCTTCTTCAAGCTAGGGGTCCAAACCAAAATATATTGTTCCAACAAATGTTTTTATTATAAAATCCCTAGGTCAACTGTTTGTTCTAAAACGCCATCCAATTTTGGACAGTAGAAATGTCCTCTAGTTTTAACAAAGTAAGGGCATGAACAGTACACACATTCTAACATGCTTGGTTAAGGTTTGTCAACTTAGCAACCGCTCGTTATGGGATGTGACAGACTAAACGAGGAAAGTGTATACTGGGGAGGTGCTCTCATTAGGTGCTTAGCAAGGGTACCATAGGTAAGAGCGTGGAGCAACCACAAGGATATTCTGTATTACTGTGCTTACGGCTAAGATCATCCAGCTAGCCTTGACAAGACCTTGTATCCACGTTAACGCGCCTTTGAGTCACGGCCAACTATAACTATTACGAAATAATCAACATGCCGAGAAGTTTTGTAGTTTCCGTCATTACCTTCTACGACGATGCCTAGAACACAAACTTCCAGGGGACGAGATTCATAGCCCAGTTTGAAACGCCAATCTATGCATATCTAATATGTAATATGTGGCCGGATCAAGAGTGTGAGCACATGTATAGGAACCATGAACCATCCCTCCCTATTCCCCTACAGAGTGATGTCTGGATATATCAATTGTATGAGCACATGTATAGGAACCATGAACCATTACTCCCTGTGTCCCTACAGAGTGATGTCTGGATATATCAACCATGTGAGGACATGTATAGGAACAATGAACCATTCCTCCCTGTGTCCCCACAGAGTGATGTCTGGATATATCAACCGTATGAGGACATGTATAGGAACCATGAACCATTTCTCCGTGTCCCTACAGAGTGATGTCTGAATATATCAATTGTATGAGCACATGTAAAGGAGCCATGAACCATTTCTCCTTATTCCCCTACAGAGTGATGTCTGGTATATATCAACTGTATGAGCACATGTAAAGGAGCCATGAACCATTTCTCCCTATTCCCCTACAGAGTGATTATAGGGTATGCAACTCATCATTTTGTAACCTCCTCTCTTAACCAGTATCTTCATCCCATTTTGGACCCAATATCTTCCTGAGTACCATGTTTTCGAACACCCTAAATTTGTTTTCGTCGTGTAAAGTAAGATACCACGTTTCACACCCATAGAGAACAACAACTGGTAAAATTATTGTTTTGTATATTCTGAGTTTCACATTCCTTGAAAACAAGCGAGATGTCAAGAGATTACTGACCGAGTATTAGCATTCATTTCTCGACTGTATTCTTTTCCTAATTTCCAATATAATATAGTTATTGGTAGTCAAAATTTTTCCTAAATATTTAAACCAACTAACCCTGTCAAATGAGTGTTCGCAGTAATCTTTAAATTACTGCTTTGTCCCTAATCTGTATTCTTTGTTTGATCATATTCTTTGTCTCTTCCGTATTCACTTCTAAACCTATTTCCTTACTAGCTACTAATAAAATGTATGGACTTATTTTCGATGAATTTTAAAAGTATTCTTTTAAACGAAAAATTAATAATCCCACACACCAAGTGTACGAAAGAAATAAACTCTTAGAAAGCACAATATTTGCCCCTAAAAGCAATCATAGAATATGTAAAAATAAATTATATAAGTTGTTACAAAAATATATTGGAAATAATAGCATCACATTTTAACAAAGAAAAAAATTAAATAATAGGCTGTTGTAAAGAAAGATTTGTCCCTGCAATTACCTGCCAGATTTCAATTTTTTACCAAAACGAAAAGTTGTTTTTTCTAGATATTTGTGCAATTTTGAGACCCCTTTTTCTTGGCTTTAACTTTCAAATTAAAATTTTCCTTATTTTATGTACGTACGGTACATAAGATTGTATTTGATTATTTCCTCGTCTACTCTGGAGTTAAAAAAAGAATATATCTACTTTTCTTCGTATTTATTATCTAAATGTAAGATCAAATAGATAAAAATGTTGAATATTATATATGTGTAAGTTTTATTTGTTAAAAGAAACAAGATTTGCCTACGTATGTGAATACAATACAACTAACACAAAATATTGTTTTTCTTTGGATTTAAGATTGGATTGTAGTTGATTTCACGATCAAATAAGACAGAAAAAAAAGTCTACATTAAATAGGTGAATACAACGATTGATCATGGGGTTTGGACATCATATAGGCTACTGTTGGACAGTAGAAATTCCCTCTAGTTTATCAAAGTCATCGCATGAACAGTACCAAGGCCATAGCCAGGGAGTGGTTTTGGGGGTTCAAACCCCCCCGCGAAATTTTTTGAACAAAATATATATGACTTTATTTATGGTTCAAACAATATTAAAATTAAGATACAAATACAAAACAGGGGGCTGTGTTACCATAAAAAGCACTTCAGAGAGCTTCTAGAGGTGTTAAATATTTATAAATGTTCCTAGCCTTCGGCATTTTGGGGGTTATTTTACCATAAAAAACTTCAGAGAGCTTCAAAAAGTGTTTAATATTTATAGATTTTCCAAGCCTTCGGCAGTTAGTGAGTTATTTTACCGTGAAAAAAACCACTTCAGAGAGCTTCTAGAGCTGTTAATCATTTAGAATTATTTTTTCTAGCTTCCAGCAATTGGGGGATGTGCTCACTAACCCCCCCCCCTGAAATTATTGGCTGGCTACGGCCTTGAACAGTACACACATTCCAACAACCCGGTACAGCAGAGAATAACATAACTAGTGCAAGTGGAGCTTTCATTTCACAATAGCTTGGAGACTGTTGTTCTAGAACTAAGTTAGTTTGTATGTCATATGATGATATTATACTCACCCTATTTAGAAAGTGAATGTTAAATACTGCATATTAAACAGATGTATTCTTTTTATAACTGATAATATTCTATATTAATTCTTAACGAACTCAGATATTTATTCTTAAATATATTTTATTTTTTATACATTTACATAAGGACTTAAGCTTATTATGAGTGGACATGGTCCTCCATTATCTATATTAACTCTTTCATACAATCCAATTAACTAACATTTACCGACTCAATAAGTTAAATATTTTCTTCAACAAAAAAAAAGGGGGAAGTCTCCTCAAATATTAAATTTTAGAAATTCTGAAGAATATAATGAAATTTGAAGGGCATAACATTTTAATATCATCGTTTCTATCTTGTTGTACCGTATATTGTATTTGATTATACTAAAGTTCCAGCACGTAAAGACATGTAGAAAATTTCATAAAAATATAAATAAAACTGGCTGTGCTAGGAAAGAATTTCCTCTCGTTTGGCGTCACAAGATAGCCCCTAGAGATGTCACACATGGGTAGAAGAAACAGTTTTATTTTAGTTTTGTCCAAGAAAAGACGTAAGAGTAATGAAGTGTGTACTCATGTAGTAAGATGTATTACCAAGCTATTGAAACATGAAGTATATGTAATGCGTGTATGTAGTTTTACGCTATGTATTACATTTGGGTGGGAAAATAAAGGTTGAGAAACATTTCAACCTATTTGTGTTGAAATGCATATTGCAGGCTTAGACCTGCCCTAAGACAATAACTACATTACTACATATTAAAAGTTTGTTGTGTACAAAATATATACATGCATATATTTTATAGCACCACGTCTTACTACCTATACAATACTAAAATAAATTAATTAAGATGGGGTGATAGTGAGCGTGAGTTTAGGGCAGTATTTTCGAAGTTTTTATACCATAAACATTTATTTGGCCAAAATAAAGCAAATATTTCTTCCATAGAAACATATAGTTTAGTTTTCCGCACATGATAATCTCAACAGTTCTTTAATATCTGTCAAGGGTGTTCTGGAATTTAGTGACAACTTTTTCTCTGCATTTAAAAAGTTTGTCACCAAATGCCACTATTCTCATGAGAGATATTCAAGAACTCTTGAGATTAGCATGTGTAGAAAGCTAAAAACTCTATGTTTCTATAGAAGAAATATTTGATCTATTTTTGCCAAAAAATGTCTATGCTATAAAAACTGCAAAACGAATGCAATAAACTGGCGCTCACTAGTACCCCACCTTAATGTCACGTAGTGAAAATTTATCTGATAAAGGTTTTTGGATTTGGATTTTGCATTTAAAACGTGAGAATATATTCAAAAAACATAAAATATCATATTAATAGTTTTTACAGTTAGAATGCTATTAAAAAATGGTACGACATAATCGCACATACTTTCTCATATTTTGTAGTATAGCTTAGAAAATAATTTTCAAAAATAGGAGTAAACTAGCCATAAATATGTTTTCCTCGTTAAAATATAATCCTGTTAATCTCAATAAACACTCTTTATAATATAAATTTTAAACCAAATTATTCAAATATTAATATCTCACAAAATTAAAATTTTCAAAAGTAAATTATTTGTAAACTAACCTAAAATTATGTATTTGTTTCTTTATGACTCATAAATTTTAAGACATTAAAAAGGAAGAGAGTACAATCATAATGTTGTGGGAAAATACAGTCAGTCAAAATTGTAATATCTCAGATATATGGAGACACCCAACTTCCTTATCCCTCTCATTAGTGTAATTTTTAGCACCTTGTCTTATTACCTGTTCGGGCTATAACTAATTAATCTAATGTGTAAGGGACGAGTACGGTTAAATTTAGAGGTAATATAACCGTGTTTGCGTAGAGGGAGAGTGTAAAACCATTTAGGGAAAACCACCCTCAGTGCACTCGACTAGGATCGAACCTCAATCTTCCCGTCATCGGCAGTCTAGCCTATTGCGAGAATTACGCCTTAGACCACGTGGCCACCAAAACGAGCTTTAGTGTAGATATTTGGGTAGTTTGGATGGGTAATAAGACGTGATTTATATTTTTTTAAATAGAATTTCTCAAAAATAGCAATTCACTTAACTCAGGGATCACGTGCTCGAAGAAGGCGTCCTTAATGCAAGATTGCAACTGACTGGATTGTCTGTGACGTGGTGGGGGAGGTTCAAATCCTGGCTGGGAGTATTTAGGGGGTTTCTTACTCAATTTTTTCCTACTCTCCTTCCGTTTAAATGTGGTTACATTTCTTGAAATTCTATCTTTATAGCCCTCACCCTAATATCGTAATTAAGATATATATTTAAAACCCGAATGGGTAGTAAGACGTGGTGATTTTTTTTAAATGAATGAAGTGTATGTATTCACAAATCCTAACTCTTTTGATTATTTTGTAAATGATGTGTCAAGTATTGAGTAGTAAAACTAATAATTATTATAAATAGGTGGTTTTTTCTCTCTAAAGTGTTTTTCAATTACTTTTAAAAGTGTAACGTTTAAGCTGTAGGTCTAGCTGTAGTCCATAGATTACAGATGTGATGAAACAATTATGAGTTATATAAATACTAGCTTTTTACCCGTTGCGGCTTCGCCCGCAATAATTGATAAAATCTTTTAATTTTTAACTAAACTTGTTTGGTTATAAATCAAATTTTATTGTTTTCAAATATATATGCGTTTTTCTCAGTTCTAGCAGTAAATAGTTTATATACGAAAAGTTTAAACATTAGTATTGTAAAATTAATGTAATGTTGTTCCAGGACATTATCAGCCAACCTAAGGGGGAAAAAATACCCAGCCACTTACGAAAAAAAAAATTGAACTTTTATCATAAAAATAGCAAATGACTGGCAACAGTAATGTAAAATCAAAGGTTGGGAATAGTTCTATATGTTATTCAAGGACACACCCTACCAACGTACAAAGTTTCATTCGAATCCGCTCAGCAGTTTTGGCATCATTGAGTAACAAATATCCAAACACACAAACTTTCGCATTTATAATATTAGTAAGATAGACAGAGGACAAAAGGGGGAGAGAAAAATACTGCAATATTGGTTTATTATAGGCCTCGGGCAGTATAGAGTATGCTAATTCGCTTTGACCACATGTTATTAGTTGGTCAGTTTGAATACCAATAGTGTCGAGATATCTTAGTCCTAGCTAGGTGCGAATTAAAGTGGGGTACAATTCAGAGCTCTCTATAATCCCTTAGATTGTGAAACCTAAAAAATAATCATGTATACCAGTGTTTCACAATATTTGACCAGTTGTGTACCCATTTTAGGGCCATGGCCTAACCAACGTAGTCCTTCCAGCACTTCATGAAATAGAAGAACACGTATATCGGTTGTCTTGCAGAGTATAAACGGTAGCTCCAAATATCAATAAAGTTCTATTGGTAAGTTAAACAAAGCCGTAACACAGGGTAATAAAGTTTTATAAAAAATTCCAGGACATCACGTTAATATTGCGTTAAACTTTCTATCAGACTTACTAGTATCATAAAATATTTTATTATTCATAAAATTCAGTGGTACGTCGCATATCACTGGAGGAACACGTAACACAGTTTGGAAAACCCTTTTTTAGAGTAAAGGTCAGAAGTTCTCAATGGGGTGTGGAGGCACCCTATGGTGCAGCAATGATCCCCTAGGAGTTAATGGGAATGGTAAGTTAATGAATGAGTCTACAGGTATACACTAGGACAATCTTCATGATTTAGTTAAGCTTAATTTTGTGTTTCTACGATACATTTTTAATCACAAATGAGTATTTTTATTTTTAGTGCGTCATCTACTTAGTGTTTCCTAAACTCAAAACACATGGACATACGGACAACTCATACCAAGAGTGGCGAGAGGTATAAAAAAATATATCAAAGGCTGCCACCCTGGTATAAAATTAGAGAAACAATGCTCTATACTATAAAAGAGAATGTGTGTGAAATCATGGGGTTGATAACAAAAATACAATAGTTTGGGGTTATACACAATACTCCCATGCAGACGGGACACAATGACCAATACCCGTAGTCTCATAAACTTTAAACATTAAATAATGAAAACCCTTGCTCAATTCTTTCTATAAAACATAGAAGATTACAAATAAATTCATGTGTATCAACAAATGTAATAGCTCTAGGCCATATTATTTTTTATATATTTTAAATATAATTATTTAAATTTATAAAAAAAATATATATTAATATATGTATATTTTTATAGGCCCTTTTAAATAAAACGTGAGCTTTCCGAGCCCGAACATGACTCACACCAAAATTTAATTTTATAACACTATACAACACCCAGTTACCCATCCGTCAATGTATCACTATAAAAGGATAAAAGCCTAATTTCACCATGATTATTTCAAATGTGGTGGAACACTAGCCGTAGTCCAGTTGGCAGACGTGCCACCGTGAAATTAAATAGTATATTTATATTTTTATTTATTTTTATTTCCAAAAACTATATTTACTTTAGGTGACCTGGTGGTCTAGAGGTAAGGTGTCAGACTTCTGTGCTGGGGGTCCGGGGTTCAATCCTCGGTCCCGGCATAGATTTATCTGATTATCAAACCCTTCCTTCACCTCTGACAAGACGTGTATTAATCACAACTTGTGAATGTGAGGAATGCCAGGCCTCCACCGTGGTTCGGATTCCACGTTAAACTGTAGGTCCTCCATTTAATCTCACAATCACCCTACCATTGCACATTAGCGTAAGTGCGTATAACCCGAACGGGTAGTAAGACGCGGTGATAATAATAATAATAATATATCTACTTTAACAATAATATACTAGAGATAATTTAAATGTTTGAAAATTAAAATTAGACATAGGAATAGAGCCCGGTTCAAGGTGTACATTATAAGCATATTCCAATTAATACTTGTGAACAACCCAAATCTGTCCCAAACAATAATTACAATGTATTAAGTTTTAGATTAGTTACATAGATTTTTACAAAATTAAATTGATTAAAATGTTTATAACTGTAAAAAATAATCAGTGTCAGGAACATAATATATATTTTTTTCATAAAAGAACTTGATAGGAAATCACTGTTTAGTAATTTTAAAAAACTGCTCTTTGTGTATATTACATATTTTTGGACTAAAGTCCTTTGTAGTGAACGTTGATTAGATGTAAATATAAAAATAATAACAGATTATTAATAATAAAATTTGTATAGAAATATTCATAATAACAGTCTAGTGATAATAGTTTTATAAAAATATATTTATATTAATAAATCTAGACACAAAACGTATATATTTATAGTATTGCTAAAAATCTTTTTTTATTTTAATTACGTAGTCTTTGGAGGTTAGCAGCCATTGGTGGATATTGTTTCACGTGTCAAAGTCAAATTACGTTGAGGGAGAGTGGGAAACCATTTAGAAGAAAACCACCCTCAGTATACCCAACCGGGATCGAAGCACGATCTACCCGTCATCAGTAATCTAGTATATTACGAGAGCAGTGCATTAGACCATACGACCACCGAAGCGGGTTATTAATATATTTAAAAAATAAAAAATTTAATACCATATATATATTAAGAGGATTTTTTCATAAATTGATAGGTCTAGTGGTCATTTCATGAACACAGATTTATAGGTCCAGGTTCGATCCCCAGCGCTTCTAAACAATTTTCTGTGAAGCTGTGGCTTTGAAACGGGGTCAAACAGAGTCCCATATTGCCAAATGAGGAGCAACTTGGATATAGTAGCAGCTACAACTTAGAAAACTTAAATTAACGGCCGTAGGGCTCGTTGTGCTGATCACATGACACTCGATATCTGCAAATGTTGGCACAATCTTCGCTAGCAGTGATGGTTAACTAGAATTTTATTAGCTGAAGGTTTGTATTTTGGCTGCCTTAGGCTTCACGGCAGCCTTAAATTTAGTATTCTTAAGGTGGGTTTGTCTAAATGTACTCACTTTATTATATAATATAATGTGTGAAACGTAGATATTGGTACATGTCTCACTTTTGCAGTGTTTGAAAAAGATTAATGGCCTTACATAGAAAAAGAGAACTCCAGCTCGAAAGATATAAAAAGCTTTAGCTATAGAAGGAAGTAAAAAATATAATTAATTAAGCTTTTAAAGGCAAATTTAATTATTTTGAATATCAGTACATTTGTTCTTTTATGTAATTGAGACTTTTTAATCTAATAAAAACATAATTTCTTAAACAATTAAATTGTCTTTAAAATAAAACTGTAATTATTTATATATTCTAGAAATTGTGGGTACTACAACTCATGCTTCATTATTTATTACATGAGCTTAATGGGCTAACTTAAAATTATGTATAGCATAAAAAGTAATTACTTTACTTATTATTATATTTATACATATAAGGTTGTGGTAATTAGAATATTGAGACATACAAGGGTTTGGTAAAGAAGGTCTAAATGAGCAATTATCTATAAAAATGTAGTATATAGGTTTTTTAATTTATTACAATTAATCTACATCGTAACAATAAATATATAATATACGTTTTTGATTGGTTCAGCTGAGTAAACAAGATAGTTATAGTTACAAATGACACATCTTATTTAGCCACCTATTTTTTATTTCAAATGTACTTTGGACTTGTTTGTCAAATATTTATTATAAATAGCTCTAATTTTATAAACCACTAATAGATCTATTTTATTGATTAAAGCAATAAATATTATAATAGTTGTGGCAGAATAATACTTACAGTTAATGCCCTAGCATTCTTAACCATAGCAATATTTTCCGATGTAAACTAGCATTATATTAAATATGTACAGTACATTAAGAATTACAATAATACAAAAGTTATTTTAAGAATACCTTTATTTCCTTTTGAAGTACACTCTGCTTACTATGAAAAATAGGAATGCTACTTTGATGCTTCTACTACCTTATCTTAAGAGGTGCACCATAGTGGAATCAAGTAAGCTCTTCACTTTTTATGGTAAACTGAGTGTACATAATGTTATACACGAAGGGAAGACGGGAAGACGAAGGGAAGAATGACGGGAACAAATGGGACGTGGAATGTTGTTTTTCCAATAAAAGGTTTATCTTTGTCTTTTTATAATGTTCCTATATGTGTAATGTCATTCTTTCCCAGTTTTCTTTTCCCTATTCTAGTTTTTTTTTTCATCTGTTAAAAAATTGTGTTGCACGTTTATCACTCTCTCATGAAGAGTTTCGATGGAACGAAACCTGGTTTGAAGGATTTGGCGGTACATACACATTTTCGATCATCTCACGGCTGATTAGCCAGGAAATCATAACAAAGTTTACGCAAAAAATGGAAAACCTATTGAAGTTCGGCTATCTACGTTATAAATTATCTAAGAAAAGACTTTAAGAAAGTAGGCCCATAGTAGTATTTTCGTTTAAAAATAATAATTCTCCAATTTTTCGGTACTTAAAAAAATATACGGAATGTTTCCTTTCTCAATTTCACTGCTCTCTAAATTAGATTCCTTGTGACTACACCACGGTGTGAGGTCTGATTCGAGCTGTATTAACTAAATTATGTGGGATGAGACGAACTCTTAATAGGCATCCATTATCTCTTTGTCCAATGAAAGTAGTTTAAAGTAAGAACTGTGCTCTTTCCAATGCTAAAACTTTACTTAGATGTGTTTCTTTTATTTAGATATACCCTTTATTGTACCTTATATTTATACCTGTAACGTTATTTGCCACCCTACCATGTATTTTCTTAGATTTGTCTAATTTTGTAAATAATTTCCTATTTATTTTCGTTTGAAATGATGCACTTCAAAAGTTCGGCCGCAGCTCAACGCGCTTTGTTGCTGGCGTGACAAAATAATACTATTTACATCCATTCAAAATTTTAAAAAAACGGAAGGAAGAACGTCTAACACTCTTTTAAATAATTTAAATAATGAATTTTGACTTAAGGAAGAACACTTACCTTTATATTAAACATATGAATTATCCTTCTAAGAAGTTTGTTGACTCTTCTATTTATTTTCAATGTCAGCCATGATTTATTTCAAAGCATGCGCAGATCTGTTAAACAAGTGAGTGGCGGGTCTCGCGATTGTAAAAGAAGTAAGAAAAGAAAGAGCCGTGATGTAGATACCTCCAAACTAGCGCGCATTTCAATTTTGACAGATGGAAATAAACATTTTAATTCTTTTAAGAAACATTGAAATATATGTAAATGAATATGAACAATCTTTATATTAAATTTGCATTTTATTTTATATTTACATTTTATCTTTTGTTTTAATGTATTAGTTTTCTCTTTGGACTTGGAAGAAAATAGAACGTTTTAAAATTTGATTCATGGAACACTTTCTTTTGAAGAAGATTAGGGTCTTCTTCTTCGGCGTCCTTAAAATATGAAGCAAAATGTGTGTGGTTCCATAATACATTTATTTTTAAAGTGGAAACTATGGTTAAAAGTGGAATTATAATGTATCAATAGAAATCTGAGTGTCTAATGGAAGAACTAGAGCCTATTGGTATACTAAAACTGTGGATTGTTTGCAATTAAGAAGAGGAAACAAATTTCCTACATTTTGCTGTTTCAACAAAACATATTCTCTTGATGAGATCCAGCCAAATCTTAATCTAGTTTTTTTTATCATCAAGAATCCAGGATTCAGAAAAGACTAAATATATTCAGACACTTTATTAAATCCAGAGCATTGATTAATATTCTATTTTATGTCAAAATATTAATGCCATTTTTTTTTTCAACAATACTAAATATTTATTTTGTTGTGTTATTCACAACTCCAATATCATAAATGCTTAGCCGATATATATTTTTTCTTTTACTCTGGTATTATAAACTCCTAAATTTAACCATGTTCGGAGATTATTATTTTAATTGATTAATTTTGTTTAAGAATGGATGTAATACAATATGTTTTATTTTTTTATTTCGTCATATTAGAATTTTATTTACTCGGAATTCCATAGGTAGGATTAGGATGTGGTAACAAGGAAACAATAACCATAATAACACACATAAATTTCAATATTTGGTTTTTTAATTGTAATTTAAAATTAGTACATTTCATTCAGTGATCCATTTTTTATTTCAACTGTTCGTGTTTTATTGTAGGTGTTTTATTCTTCAACTCTTCGTAGAGATTTACAGCACACCATTATTGTAGGTAAGGTAGTGTTGTTATTATTAACGTGGCATCATACAAAAAATGTTCCCGAGCAAACCCAGTGGTCTTCGAGTGTTAAGAATAATCGTGCCTCTGTCCGTCAGCCGAGCTAAAGGTATTTTTTATTAGTAGTTTTTTCTCCTAGATCCTAGGAGTGGCGCCCAATAAATACATAATTTTATTCATCTCTACGTTACCTTTCATTGTGTAAATTTATATTTTTATTAAAATACATATCTATATAAACAATAACATTAACTAATTACCTAATTACGTAGTGTTTATGATCCCATTCTTTTGAAAAGTTATACGCGTACGCAACGTATTGTAAAAATTATCAGTAAATATGGCAATCAAATATGATAAAGTTCTTTTTCAGAGTTTAGAAGCTTTAAAAATATTTAAGGTGACATTAGTTGAATTTATGGAGGTGCAGAAATATATTATAGTTTGATTATTAAGAAGTACAATTAGCTACAGGGTTGATAATCTAGTGATCTGAATATATTGCAAAATGGCTAATATTGATTAAGTATGTTTCATAGTAAGCTATTCCTTCTTTTAAGTATTTGCCTGACTAAGTTTCATAAAGTTGTCGTTTGTTTATTTTGAAACGATCTTTCAAAAATAGTAAAAAAATACCAATTCAAATCGGCGATGTAACCGAAAACTTCTCTACTAAATTATAAAACCAATTTCCTCACAAACAAAATTCTCTTTTTTTTTTTTTGTTAGATTGTTCTCCCTTCTATCGAAACCAAATATAATGTCTAGGCTCAAATAGCCTTTTTAGTTTGTAAAAAAACTTTTTGAAAACCGATCTTTTTTTCAAATCAAACGTAGATTCAATTTAACGATCTAACTACTTCACATAGAAATTTGTGCTATTTTACAATATCAACTATTTGGTGTGTATAATTAGGGAGGATCCTAAGTTCAATTCCACGTCATATTTAAGACTCATAATGGTTAAACTATATAGGATAGGATACAGCAAAGTGCTTTTCGAGGATGAATTGAGAGACAAAGACAGATAAAGTGAACACGCATTAGCTTCGAGTCACAAATAATGCAGATTTTCAGAAAATAAATTATTTTTCATTTTAAACATAACTATCAATAACAACTCTAATCTCAAAATTATGAAACAAGAATAGGGGCTGATTGCAAGGCCAGATATTTCGTCATTTCTTTTCCCTCTTATTCCTCTCTTCAACCTTGTTCGACAGGTATGGTGATAAGGATTCTAAAGGAGGAAACAGAGGTATGGGGGAGTGTATTTGGGTAGAAAATGCCGCGTTAGAATTGTTGAGGTTAGATTTATTTGAAACAAATATTTTTGAGTCTTGCAGATTCTGATCGTAAACACATATGAATACAAGGCTGACTGACGTCAAAGGAGGGCCAATCGGTGGCTCTAATTGGGACCTAGAAGAGGCCTAGGGACACGGAGTAAAACTATGTACAAGAAGTGTTTGAGAAATTAGTATCGACGTGACGTGTCGTGCGTGTGGACTAGTGTGTCAGGGACAGGTGTCGGAGCTACACGTTAATCAGATAAAGACGCATGCTATTTTTGTAAACTGTTCAAGGACTTATTACAAGTGAAAGTTTAATGTATGGTTGACATTTTTTGTGTTTTTAATTTACTTATCTATTTAATCACTTAACATAATGTTTTTAGTTAGTTAGGGCCTTGTAAATAATTCAGTGTCTGTCTTTTGTTTTGTTTTTCCATAGACAAAAACTTGAATATTCCGTGTGTGTTTCAACCGTGTTTGAATAATAACGTACTCTCCGTGTACCCTTAACGGTAGGCCTAGCAGTATAATTACCTTAACATATTACCCTATGTCCATAAATTATAAGCTGAGCCATAGTGGAACCATGTAAGTTAAGCTTACCACCTTTCAGGGTAAACAAGGGGTACCTCAATTAAAATATTCTAAGAAATAACTAACAATTCCCGCTGTGATATATATTGTATATATATATTTATATTAAATGGTCACATTTGATAGTTATTAAATTCGTGTGTATGTAATGTAAGAAGACATTCATGTTACGTCATGTGATCAGTGATATACATACATACAGATATCCTATATAAATACACATACATAATATATACACACATATTTATACATATATACATATATGTGTGTATAAATATATATGTTTATGAAACATAAAACACATCTGAAACACACAAGAAATTCACATGCAATTTTAACTAAGTGTAAACATATTATATAAATTTAATCCCTGAAACAACAACAAAAATAGGTTAAAATAGATCTTAAATCTTGAGATTTGAAATATATTTTATAAATTTTCACTTTAAATGTAAATCAATGGATGTCATTATACTAGATACACCCGCATCTGTGAAAATGTTAAATAAACGCCAGGCTGGTTTTCTTGTAACAAGGAAGTTGGGGTCTATTCTTGGCCGACCAGATAAACTGAGGGTATTTTTTTCTTAATGTTTTACCACAATTACTCCACAAAAAAAACTAGTATATCCTCTAAAAGTAACAACGAACTACAATAATTGATGCCAGCGATCTTGTTTCTCTACCGGTCATACTATTTCTTTGATCAACGCATTGACTAATTTAGTGGGGATTTAAGGTGGGGATTTAGGGGACACGAGAATATGTTGGTGTTTTTGAAGTTTTTATATAAAAACTTATTTTAGATAAAATAAATAAAATATTGCTCCAGTGGCAACGTTTAGTTTAATTTTCTTCACTCGGTGATATCAACAATAATTGTTGAATATCTGTCAAAAGTACAGTGGCATTAGATGAACTTTTTAAATGAAGAAAAAAGTTGTAATTAAATTCCAGGACACCCTTGAGAGATATTCAACAACTGTTGATATCATTGTGTGAAAAAAATTAAACTAAACATTGTTACTGGAGCAAAATTTTATTTATTTTGGACAAAGAAATATTTTTCTATAAAAATCGCAAAATCAATGGCCTTTTCTATCGTCTCCTCCCACCTCTCTTTAAGAATATATGTGAGTTTACTTAATTAATTGTAATATCTGAAATTGATTATATCCAAATATTCTTGATTTGTCTTTTTGAGTTTCAAGTTTAAATGTGATAATAACATTTAAGACTGTATAAGCCTTCATGGCTGGTTTTTTTTTTAGAAAAATCAAATATTTACAAATATTTCTAAAACCCAAAATGGATTGCTCTTTAAAGACTTATTAAAAAACACTTGAACTATTTTCAATTTATTGTTTGATACACGTTCATTGCAACAAAAATATTTATTAACACGTCATTTTATTACATTTCTCTTTATTATTATAATTTTTTTGAAATATTATACTGATTTAACAAAATGTTTAACCTTAAAGGGATTTTTGATTGAAACATTTAAGTGTAAGACTAAACATGAATTATTAATGTACGGAAAATACCTTTATTGTTTGCTCAAGATGAAATATGCTGATTTCTTTTTTTTCAAAAGAGAAAAACCTCTTTAGGAATAAAAAAAAGGATTTCATCGTTGGGTGCATATTAAAATTGAGCGTAGAAAGAAATTTATAAAAGCTGATAAAGTTAATTTTATATAGAAATCAGGAATTCTATACACAATTCAAATTGAGTTTATTAAGAGTCAAACGTTTTTAAAATATACTAGCTGTGACAAGTTATTGTAAATTTAGAAGATGATTGACTCGAAAACTTATGTCATAGCTGTATATATATTTTATATCCCTCCACCCTTTATATTGATTTTCATTTAACAATTTAATGAATAAATAATTATCCCTGTATCTAAATGCAACTTCAGTGAATTGTATTATTTAAATTGAAAATGACACCTGGACATGGGAATTGAAAGCGAGACCTATGGCAAGATGTGATTTTTAAATTTAAATAATAGATATTTAGATGTGGACAGAGACGTAACTATCAAATATAATAATGTTGCTATCCAAACCATTCTGTGAATTGTTTTCCCAAAGTATTATTCTCAGCTTGGCCAAAGCTTAGTGAATAGGTAACCATTTCGATTGCATCTTCTAATAACATAATCTTCAGTAAATGAATACAATACTGTTCCACCTCATCTTGCTATCAGTTTAGGATAGCCGCGTTTTTACACTAAAGGGAGAGAGATGATGAAAGTAGAATACAAAGGAAGTGTACCAGTTCTCCCTCTCAGTTCTCTCTTCATCCAGGTGAGAGAGAACCTTCATATAAGTGAGAGAGAAACCACTTTTAAAACACATCCTAATTACACCCATCTGAGATTTGAGACTCGACCTCTCCATCACCAAACATCCAGACTTGGTGAGCATGACAGACATTTGGGACTTGGTGAGCATGACAGACATTTGGGACTTGGTGAGCATGACAGACATTTGGTCTATGTTTCCACCTGTGTGGATTATCACTATTGGAAGGCTGAGAATAGTAGAAGACAGGAAAAGGAAATAAATCCGAAGAAAAAGCGATCATTTGCCAAGCGAGACAGTTGAAGATATCTGCTAAATCGTTTCCCTGATCAGAAGACAACTTGATGGATTGCTCGATATATCAAACTTCCACGTCCTGTTCTCCTGTCCTCAAACTTGGATTCAGAACACAGAGTTAATCCAACCCCTCCTTCTAGAACTCTCACAAAAAAAACTAAGTTTGTACTTTGGAAAAGTTCAACTCTTTCTCTTGGCCCAGTTTGAAACGTTTTAGCACAAGATAGAGTAACTTTTCCTTGTTCAACGTATCGATATTTTACAACCAACTCTAACTCTTAAATTCCTATTTCATTTTTTCCCTCCATAAAGATAAATATGGCATTTCCAAGTAATAAAACCATATAATAATTTAAAAGGGGTTGAAGAGAAACCAAAATATTATGTTATTAAAATATGTAAAAACAAGTTTGAATTAAGTATTGGATATTAATGATGGTATTCGTTAAAACCAAACAATATTAACTTTATTATAATTGAACCTAAGTGAAATTGAATAATGACTCCTGGAAAAGGTAATCTAAACCAGGTCTCTTCTTTAATTCAAGTAACTGGCTTTCAACCCTTACAAATGGTATAATCCGTCAATAAAATTATCAATTTGATAGTTTGACAAATATTCTATCTGGGTTATTCATATTTAATTATACTAGTTATAAAGGACTAAAGAAGCTGGAATTTTGAGGCAATGTACCCGCATATCTATGAGGTGAGGATAAGAAACCATTCAGGATAAAACACCCTCAGTATATTTGGCTGGGATTAGACCTTACGGTCACCGACAAATCAGACCAGACGAACCCACCACTTAGTCCACGTGTTCACTGATACTGTGTATAGATAGATTAATCCAAATATTGTTTTATAATAACTGATTTTATTGTTTGAATATTACAGTTCAGTCGGAGAAACTCCAATAATCTTCAGTTGTATGTTTAGGTTTAGAGACACAAATATTTGCCCAAGAATATTTTTCAAATATATAATTTTATTATGTGAGTTGAATAGTTAACTTATATATTAGACTAGTCTTTTTTAAATCATAGAAATTTATAAGATAACAAGCTCTACCAAAAAAATCAATTATGTCACAGTGTTTCTACAGTAGAGATAAACGTAGGGCTTATTATTTCAATTATCATACATAAATTGTTCAACAGTATTAAAGTATTTAATTATAATAATATACTTATTTGTGTTTATAGCCAAACCAATAATCTATACTCTATTGGATACTCTACCTATTAAATTAAGAATCCTAGCTCAATTCCTGTTGGGGCACAAAATATTAATTTATTCATTTATTAGCTCAACAATCTTGTTATTGGTTTGCTTTAGCTCTTCACTTTTGCCTAACCTGGGCCAATTTTTTAAAAATATTTTTACCCTTTTCTGCCAACATCGTCCGCTTTCTTGTTCGTGTACTCCAATCTTGGTCTCCCACTCAAATTTCTCCCTTCCACATCTCCTTCGATAGTAATTATCTTTATCGAACTGTCATGTCTTAATATATGTCCTACCTTGTTAACTCTCCCTTGATATTGAGTTTTATTGCATTTTAATATTTGAGAAATGGGTTGTTGGGATCTGACTGCCATGTTTGTCTTAGAATGAATCTGGGATAGGCCAATAACAACTTTTACAAGGAGTAAATGCGTTAAAATAAACATGTCACCATTTGAGCCTAGCAAGTCTAAAGTTCTGCTTGAAGTAGATTCCGAATCACCTCCCCGCTAACACTAAAACTTTAGATCCCAAGCTCAAGAGAGTGTATAACCTTAAGATTATTATTATTATTATTATTATTATTATTATTATTATTATTAGCACCGCGTCTTACTACCCGTTCGGGCTATACGCACTTAGGGTGATTGTGAGATGAAATGGAGGACCTACAGTTTAACGTGGAATCCGAACCACGGTGGAAGCCTGGCATTCCTCACAATCACAAGTTGTGATTACTACACGTCTTGTCAGAGGTGAAGGAAGGGTTTGGCAATGGTATAAATCTGTGCCGGGACCAAAAATTGAACCCCTGACCACCAGCACAGAAGTCTGACACCTTACCCCTAGAACACCAGGTCACCTTGATAATTCTAAGAGTTTAAAGAGTAGTTCACCAACTATTATAGTTCTATATAACCGGACCCGTGGTGTAGTGGTCAGCGCACCTGGCTATGAGCGTAGGTGTCCCGCACTCGAATCCCAGATGGTACCGTGAGTATTTTTCTCTTAAGAAGAATTATCCCATCGGTCACCAAGGTTTTTGTTAGTTAGGCTTAAGTTAGGTTAAGACTCACACCAGCTCCACACCTTCGTAATAACTATCATAACTATCTCATTACGGGTACATGTAGACAACCTCCTATGGTGTACCATGGGCAATGAATGCTCTGTGCCACCAGAGCTGAGAATAGTCTACATACAGGCGACCTAATCTGGATGGCATGTCTATCAGTCATATATGCCATATTATTTTAAAAAATCTATAAGAACATCCTAGTTTATAAATTAGCATATATTATTATTAAATTTATGTTCACGTACTTTTACTGTAATAAGTACTGTACCATTCACGTTTCAATATGGTAATGTGACGGCGAAAATAAAGGTCGAATTTAGGAATTTAAAAGAAACCTACACACCCACACTCGCACACAAACATGTGGAGGGAGACTACTAAGCCATTTATTTAAAAAAAACACTTCATTACTCCCTGGCGGGATTTAAACCTCTACTGCCCCATCACCGGTAAACCAGACTACAGTATATTTGTTATGGGCAGTTTGACAACCATAACAATTACTATACCTATTTTCATATGTACATACGTAAGTCATGCAACCTGTAGATGTCACTCTTGATGAATATGATCAATATAATTATATAAAACAACAAGAGTAATGTGGTAAAATATTTTCAATGTTTACTGCCAAAAAATACATATGTTTACATTTTTTATAAATGTTCTCACTATGAAAACTTTACTGTAGGTGAAACTGACATTTAGTCACCGTGATCCCTAATGAGGAAATAAGCTACTCTTAAACTATTAAAGATGAACTAGACTTCAAACAAATATGTTTAATAATTTATTACTATTTTTAGTCATAGAATCGTATATTCAGACGGAATAGTAAAAAAAAAGAAAGGAATATCTTCCTTTATTAAGTCATCAGCAAGAGATATTCTACTGATCTCAGGTTTACAAACGCTTTTCTCCTTTCAGTGAGAATATACAAATATTCATAAAGAAGGTCTCAAACCAGACCATATTTGTACACACGAGAAAATATTGGTTTCAATTTAATAAAAGAAATCGAACAGCGTGTGGAAGTCAGTGAAATAAAAAGTGTTTGAACAGCCCCTATGCTCACCTCTTGCTTCTGTTAAATGAATGAACGTGTACTTGAGGGTGGGGTATCCCCTGTCCCGGCCCCCTTCCCCAACAACAAGTCCACTCCATCACCCCCCCCCCTTCCCTCCCCCACCAATGTGGATGAAAGGGGAAACCAGGATAGACGAGAAGGATCTGAAAAGCATAACGCCGTGAAAACCTGTCAAGAACCGAACTTCAGTTTGAAGTACGGCTCACAAAGAAGACGCTGGGAGAGCTTCAAATGATAAATTGGACACGGTTTTAGTTGTGTCGAAAATGTGACACCGAAATCTAACTGCGGATTCCATCGTCAGTGCAGAGCATTAATAATAGTTCCACAAACCAATGAATATTTATTTTGAAAGATTAAAGGTGCCGGCTTCTTGAAGGGAAATAATAGCAGTCCTTAAGATACAAAACCACTAAGATAATATTTGAATTTTCTAACATTGTCTGTTATGAGCCTGTTTAAAACTAGCTTTGAGAAGAAATAGCTCTACGAGATTCTAAATTGAGGTAATTCTACTTTTACATAAAAAAAAATTAAAACTATAAAACTTAGAATGTAAGATTTTTAATCCTAAATTATATTTTGGTGTGAACCATATTTTGAAAAAAAAAAAATTAATAGAGTATTTATAAACATATGAAAAATATTTCAGCGAACTTGTTGGTGGCCCTCTTAGGACACATTGTTAAAATAAAACTTTTTATCATCCGTATTAGTGATCGTATGGTCTAGCGCGTCAGCGATTGGGTTTCGTATTCCGGTCTAGTGAAGTGAGGGTTATTTTTCATAAACGATTCTCCATTTTACCTCCACAACAGTTCGAATACATAATTCCTATTCAAGTAGCGTGGTTAACGTATGCATATATATATAAATTAGTGTGACGAGGTAAAAGAAATAGATATTTTGTTTCTGTTTAAAAGAAAAATCATATATCTGGTATTGTAACAATAAATAAATGTTCACAAAAAAACTAGCTGTGTACAGATAGATAGCTGCCTATAGAAAAACACTAATATTATGTTATATAATATTATAATATAATATATAATATCCAGGAATGTAAAACTCGGAATATACAAAACAATAATTTTACCGATTGTTCTATATCGGTGTGAAACGTGGTCAAGACGAAAACAAATTTAGGATGCTAAAAAACGATGTGCTTAAGAATATATTTTTTAGTCCAGAAAAGGATTTTACTACTGGGGAGGAGACTATATAATGATGAGTTACATACCCTGTACTCATCATAATGAATTGTTAGAACAATCAGGTATCGTAGAATACGGTGGGTCGGACATGTAACGCGAATGAAATAATCTGGAACCGCGTTCAGGAACTGACTGGTAAACCCTATAAGAAGAGAACATTGGGAAGACTTAGAAGAAGATGGAAGGATAACATTAGAAAGAACCTGAAAGAAATAGGGTGTAATGAGGTGGTATGAAAAAAACTACCTCAAGATAGGTATATGATGTGTACTTTGTGTGTGTCAATGAACTTTCGAGTTCCTAGTGCCATTGAGTAAGTTAATAATTTATTCTATACATTTTTCTATATATATTGAAAACATAAGTATTTGAGGATGGTTGATTTTTAGTAATAAATATTAGAGGTGTAGACAAAAAAAAAGCAGAACTATAATGGAGGAACGATTGACTACTGCGGAACAGTTGATAAGTTTCTGGTCTATCAGAACTCAAAAAATGTACCAACCCTTTCTCTAGTGTAATCAAATTAGTTAAATTATCATCATAATAATAATCAAATAGCCGAAGCTANACATTCATTGGATGGGAAGAGGGGTTAAGCCCCAGACATTCATTGGATGGGAAGAGGGGTTAAGCCCCAGACATTCATTGGATGGGAAGAGGGGTTAAGCCCCAGACATTCATTGGATGGGAAGAGGGGTTAAGCCCCAGACATTCATTGGATGGGAAGAGGGGTTAAGCCCCAGACATTCATTGGATGGGAAGAGGGGTTAAGCCCCAGACATTCATTGGATGGGAAGAGGGGTTAAGCCCCAGACATTCATTGGATGGGAAGAGGGGTTAAGCCCCAGACATTCATTGGATGGGAAGAGGGGTTAAGCCCCAGACATTCATTGGATGGGAAGAGGGGTTAAGCCCCAGACATTCATTGGATGGGAAGAGGGGTTAAGCCCCAGACATTCATTGGATGGGAAGAGGGGTTAAGCCCCAGACATTCATTGGATGGGAAGAGGGGTTAAGCCCCAGACATTCATTGGATGGGAAGAGGGGTTAAGCCCCAGACATTCATTGGATGGGAAGAGGGGTTAAGCCCCAGACATTCATTGGATGGGAAGAGGGGTTAAGCCCCAGACATTCATTGGATGGGAAGAGGGGTTAAGCCCCAGACATTCATTGGATGGGAAGAGGGGTTAAGCCCCAGACATTCATTGGATGGGAAGAGGGGTTAAGCCCCAGACATTCATTGGATGGGAAGAGGGGTTAAGCCCCAGACATTCATTGGATGGGAAGAGGGGTTAAGCCCCAGACATTCATTGGATGGGAAGAGGGGTTAAGCCCCAGACATTCATTGGATGGGAAGAGGGGTTAAGCCCCAGACATTCATTGGATGGGAAGAGGGGTTAAGCCCCAGACATTCATTGGATGGGAAGAGGGGTTAGGCCCTAGACATTCATTGGATGGGAATATGGGTTAAGCCCCAGACATTCATTGGATGGGAAGAGGGGTTAAGCCCCTCAAACTCCAGCCTCCCCCCTTCCTTACTAGCCGACCTTTATCAAAACCATTCGAACCATGAGCTTTCGTGTCCAAGTCGAGCACTTTAGTGATGTAGCACCAAATGATGGAATAATTTTCTCTCAGATCCTAGATAACTCACTAAACTATCGTATTCACCCCAGACTATTGACCATTGACCATTGACAACATATTAATCTCAAACCAATAACCCCACGTCCCTCGGGTGGCCACGTTGACACATCCACGGTGGTTGTTTATTGGGTAAGTCGTTTTTCACCCAGTGGAGTGTGAATATTACACGTAGAAAGTGTTTGGCAGTTGAGGTCACGTTCTGTGGTCAATTCTTGTCCTAGTGATACATCACTCGACGCGTCAATCCTAACTCCCTGTCAACGTGATACTTCACACTCCAGCGCTCCTGGTGGCCGTAATACCGTCACGGATCCAATACTTAGCTTCGCAACAGGGAGAAGAACATTCATACTACACAAACACAAAATATCATCAATAAGGATTGACATGACGCGTGACATGTTTATCATATACTTTACTTTATTTATATGAGGTTTTTTGTTGTTTTTTTGTTTCTAGAGCTCTCCAGTCATCTATCAGAAACCCTTCAATATTTTGTTTGCTTTTGGAAATACATGAACATATTTTTAAAACTCCAAATGGAATATATTTTTGCTTTGCCTGAAGACTATACTATCACATATACGTGACCAGAAACGTAAACAACCAGGGTTATTAACGAATTAATTTAAGGCGCATGAACTATAGATATTTGCTTAAGAGGGATTTATACTAAACTATTAAGTTTTATGTTTCAAAACAAGCCTGTTTTCTTGCCCAAATTGAGTCCTCCAGGATGTCCTACTAGCAGTTTCTTGTTTTAAATACCGAAATGTTTTCTTTCCTTGTTTGAGGTCATCCATCAATAAATATATTCATTATCTTCCTGGTGCCTATATCTCTTCCATTTTGCCTTCTAGAAGATTACTCAATTATCTATTAATTTTCATAATTTGACCTATCCTGTTGGCCTTTCTTCGTATAATCAATTACCTGCAGAGTAGCTCTACTTTTATTTTAATAACTCTTATTATATCCTCTTCATTAGCTACACGATCCGTCCACTTTATCCTCTCAATTCTCCAGAACCTTATCTAAAAGCTTTCCATTTTATTAAGAGTCCATGTTTCAGCTCCATATATAATACTTGACCAGTTATTTTTTCATATCCAGCTCTAGTTTTATTGTCTGTTGCATTCTATTTTTGTTAAAATCAGTCTTGCTCATTGCTTACCAGGTCCAGTTTGCTAGACAGTAGCATTCTATTATAGTCAAAAACAGTCTTGCTCATTGCTTACCAGGTTTGGTTTGCTAGACAGTAGCATCCTCTTATAGTCAAAAGCAGCTTTGGTCATTGCTTACCAAGTCCAGTTTGCTAGACAGTAGCATTCTATTATAATCAAAAACAGTCTTGCTCATTGCTTACCAGGTTTGGTTTGCTAGACAGTAGCATCTTCTTATGGTTGAAAGCAGTCTTGCTCATTGCTTACCAGATCCAGTTTGCTAGACAGTAGCATCTTCTTATGGTTGAAAGCAGTCTTGCTCATTGCTTATCAGGTCCAGTTTGCTAGACAGTAGCGTAACGTGTCAAAAATGACAAACAAACCATTTTAACACGTACACGTACGTACGTAAGTTCTTATAATGTGTGGTAGATATTGACTTACTGCGATATCAGGAAACGCCCCACTCGTTCACACCTAAACTGCCCCAGTGAACGTAGTACTTCGGCTTTGTAAGACAACACGAGCCAACGTTTAACTCATAAGCCGGGAGTTGAGTAAATGAGCGAGAGGTCAATACTTGGAATAATCATGGCCAACTCATCTAGACTCATTGGTGTGTATATATATATATATATATACACACACACAAGCCAGTCCTTGGTTCACGTTACCTGTATTGTAATCACAACTCGTCGGAGACACTGCTCCCAGAGAGACTCTTGACTTTGTAGAGAAGACCGCGATGGTTGTGGCGTCTGAATCACCTCCTCGCCGCAGATCGATCAACGGCGCTTATCATGAGTAATGAGAGACGTAGTTGATTATGTCGCTGTGCCCTTAAGACCTAGTTTCTGTTATTGGAGCTTTGAGCTCTATCATTTAAAATGTCCTAAGACTCTGGTTTTGTAGGTAACACTTATTTGTTTACCTATACCCTTAAGGCATAGTTTATTTTGTTGAGCTGTGAGCTCTATTATACTATGTCCATAGGACATTGATTATGTACGTCAGTTGATCTGACCCTTTTCTATGCCCATAAGGCATAGTTTATTATAGTGCTCCATGCGCACGATCTTTCTACGTCTATTAGACTTGGTCGCAAATATTGGGGTCATAAACTGACATCTTAGACTGTTTTACCATGCTGAGGCTATAGAATAGCTTAGGATTTAATTATGGAAGCTGCCAGGTTATCTGTTGCTTCGTTTCGCGAGCTAATTGGGTCTGTAGCTCACACTAGTCTTGTAGGTGTCTAAGTATGTACTGATTTGAGGTACGCAACTTGTGGAAGTGCTACTAGTCCATAGTAGTGGCTCGCGGGGTTATGTCAATTATGAACGGACCGTTTGAGGCACCGATAGAGTTGGTCGTGTATGATAACTATCTTGATTAGTTTTACTATCCCAGTTTCAGGATAACTTAATGTTTATACTATTGATTGAACTGGCAGTACTATTTAGGAAATGTCCGGCTGTAGTATTAATTGTTTTTAGGTTCCTGGTGATTCGCCACTGACTAGGTTTAAAAGATCTGTTTCTCTTCAAAGAACATATTACTTTGTAATATCTAACTCTCGCTAGCTAGCAAATGTTAACTACCGCCCTTGTAGCTCCTCAAACTAGGACTAAGATTATGCGGTTTTGTTCTTCATATTAAAAGTTATGTGTTGTTGTAGTAAGCCCGACTGGCATTAATGATAACTAAGTTATTCTTTTGACCGCAGCCACTATGTACTAATAACTTAGTGTCATTACCTATAGTCTTATTAGGAGTATTAGTAGTTGTCCTGTTTTAACTATTTACTAGATTTAGTGTTCACACCTATGACCTAAGTGTGCAGGTTATAGGGTGTTCCTAGGTGCTTCACACCCGACTCACCTTAGCCGAGTTATTTATTTAACTATATATATATATATATTCTCATACAAGGAATGGATTGAATAACTACAACCAATAAGTCCATGTACTTTCTTATGTCTTATTTCTTTATTAATAAACTAACTTTGTTAATCATGTATATTGTTCCTGTACTCTGCCTATATCCTATAAAGTAGTAAACAGTAGGGTAGAACGGTGCAGTAGCATCCTCTTATAGTTAAAAGCAGATTTGGCTTTCACTTTATCTCCCGTGTGAACCACGCGTTGGACACAATTAAATGTTACACATTCTCCAGCTGTTGATTTGCCACCGCAATGTTCAGTGGTTATTCTATCAGTGGTATATTTAATATCATTAGAGGTGATTCACTCCTATAAACAGAGACCCCCAAAAACCGAAAGAAAAGATGAGTAAAGCATACTTGAGATGCTCAGAGGTTACAGGACATCTTGAGATTCTCAGAGGTGACAGTACAGATCGAGATGCTCAGAGGTTACAGGACAACTTGAGATGCTCAGAGGTTACAGGACAACTTGAGATGCTCAGAGGTTACAGGACAACTTGATATGCTCAGAGGTTACAGTACAACTTGAGATGCTCAGAGGTTACAGGACAACTTGAAATGATCAGAGGTTACAGGACAACTTGAGATTCTCATGAGTTACAGGACAACTTTAGATGCTCATATGTGGAAGGTAGATGTACTTAAATTCGATAAAATTGGGTAAGAAATTTGGAGACTCTCAAAGGTAATTGGACTTGAAAAGCTTCAGGAATATAATACTATTGAATACTTTAAGTTTCTGTATAACTTTTTATTCAGTAGGTGTAGTATACAATAAAATATTTGTAAGTATGTGAAGATGCCATAGCTATCTGATGATATGAAACTCGATATAGATTCATCCAAAATTCTTGTCCACATAATTGGTTTCATCGCTCATCACAAATGATGGCTGTTGTTAACTACAGCTGAAACGTTGGAAGTTATGGTAATTCCACTTGTATTTCTGGTAATTCCACTTGTATTTCTGGTAATTCCACTTGTATTTCTGGTAATTGCTGGGATATTAGGGATTTCAAGTTGACTGTATAGTAGTTTTGCTATTTTTATAATTTTTTTCCTTATTGAATAAAATATTTCAATAGCACCACGTCTTACTACCCATTCGGGTTTTACGCTTACGTACTAATTGCGCTTATGGGTTAGGGGTGAGGAAGTTTTAATTAGGAAGTGTACCCTCATTTGCGTGGAGAGAGAGAGATTGAGAATCTATTTAGGGAAAATCACCTTAAGTACACCCGACCGGGATCGAACCACGATCTCCCAGTCATTCGCGTCTATTCTATTGCAAGAGTAGCACCTTATACCATGCGGCCAGCGAAGGTGGTCCTACATTTCTAAAATATCTGTCAAGGATGTCGTAGAATTCGATGAAAACTTCTCTTCGTTTAAAAAGTTTCTAATTCAATGCTAATATGCTCATGATAAATATTCATGAACTACTGATACATGAATAGACAATTAAACTCCATGTTTATAATATGGCGCAATATTTTATTTAATTCGCCTAGCAAAATTATTCTCCATGAAAACTGCATAAACACCAACCTTTTTTCTTGTCACCTTCCAACCCAGTTCAACTCAATACCTGGGACAATCAATAAACGATATGAATGTATTACTAGTCAAGATTATAAATTGACCTTAGCTTCTTGTCTACACAGTTGGCTCCATCACTCATCACAGATGATGGCTGTTGTAACTACAGCTAAAACGTCGGAAATTATTATTTATTCAAACCAGACAACATTAATTTCATCCAATCACCCGCCGCAAAAGTCTTTTAAAAAATATTATAAAAATAATTGTGTGAGTAATTTTAATGTTTTATTTCTCTAACAAACAAAAGCTGAAACGTTGGAGGTTATTCTCTGAACGCGGCACAAGCACAAAATAACTAATTTGAGTTTATCTTAATGATAGTTCAAATCAACCATTATTCATGAAAATACGGTAGATAAATGTATTTTTCAACACCACTGTTTCATTTAAAGCCACTATTGGTGACAACACAATAGCACGCTCACTAGAATAAATGGCGTGCCCTATACCCTTGAAATTACTTTGCCCTTGTCATCCACTCCGGAGAGCTTTTAAATCTCGTAAAATGATTGTGATCTTAACTCTTACATGTCCAATCTTGGGGTAAGATAACTCATTCCTCCTATCGGGGGGGGG